>CM076584.1:440172356-440224757 GCA_034641835.2 Pinus albicaulis
TGATTTTACTGCTTAATGTCTTTCTATGCATAGATATGGTTTTTTGCAGCACTTGTCTTGATCAACTAACTGCAGATCTGAAGATATTAGCAGCCACATTTGATGTTAGGGCTATAAGTTATGCGTAGCTAAAGTGGTCTTTTTTCGTACGCTTCGACAAAAGATTCATACTAACAAAGAGGATAGCTCAAAGAAAGGAATCATAAAAATGTGGTAATTACAGTGCTATATCAAATGCAGTGACAATTACAGGGGTCAACAAATATTCAGTTTTGGGAGCACCCTTCTTTCTATGGATCAAGAATGAAGAAGACAGTAACAAAGAATTATCAGGTATGTTTTCTTGTTATAATTGTGGTCCATTTCTTTTTCTATGTAATAATGATAGTGAAGATGACAATGAATCAACTGAACTTGCACTCATGGGTAAAATTGAAAGTAAGCATTCTAAAGATAAAACAAAATAAAAAATGATGGCCCTAGAAGCAGAAGAACTAGGCAAGTTAGAAACAATGGACAATGAAGGTCTGCATATGCTAAGCAAGGATAATTATCAAGAATGGAAATAAAAGATGAAATCTAATGTAATGAACCTTGATTCTTGGTATTTAGTATGCAATGGCTTCACCAAAATTCCCCCATTGGGCAAAGAAGTGCAAAAGAATAGTAAGGCATTGAGTGACACCATTAATAACATACATGATTAAACATTAAATAGGGTTATGCATTATGGAAATACAAAGGAAGTATGGGTTAAGCTACATGAAATATATGAAGAAAAACCAAAGGAAGGTTTTTCATTAGGAGAACTATGAGGTAATCTTGTTTCTAACAATGTGTCAAAAGTTGAACATAACGATGAAAAAACCTTTGTTATGTCAGATGGAGTTATTGATTCAAAAGAAGACAGATTAGAAGAAATTTTTAACCTTAGAGGAAAACTTTATCTTTCCTTGAAAGGGATTATTAATCTTAAGGATAATTTTCAAGTATATGATAGCAAGAATCATGTTAAATCAGTAAATGAAATAGTATAATCTAAATAACATTGTGAAGATATTGAAGTTGAGATCGTCTCTCTAAGAGCATATCTTGAAAAGTCAGAAAAGTGAAATGAAGTGTTAATTCAATCATTTGAAGAACAAGAGAATGGGCTGAAGGAAGATATTATCAAATTAAAGGAGCAAGTGGAATAATGAAGAAAGGTTGAAGAGGGAATGAAGAATAAATATCTAGAAAAGGAATAACAATACCAAATAATGAAGGTTGAGGTGAGAATTCTAAAAGGTAAATTAGAAGAAAAGGATAAACACTTGAGATTTCAAGATAGTGCTAAGATTTGGATAAAATTCTTAGTATTCAAAGGTCTTCTTCCATTAAATCTGGTCTTGGTTTTCATGAAACTGTTAAAGGAGAATCCAATTCACAAGATAGTTCAAGGAATCTAAAGGGTAACAATGCAAAACTTGAAGTACTCAATAAAGAGATAAGAATTAAACCTAATCAACAACCAAGTAAAGTGAATCTTCAAAGGAAATAATTTTCTCCTAACTATAGAAGTGTTAATCGATTCTCTCCTCTAATCAATAATGTTGAATTATTTATATGTCATAATTATGGAGATGTTGTAGCCAACTGCAGAAGCATATTGTTTCAAGTAAGGAGTCATCTTACAAGAAGAACATCAACTCCCAAGTACTCAGGTTTCTTCAAGGGATATTTTTTTACTTGCAACATATTTGGTCACAAAGCTATTGATTGAAATAGAAGAAATATGAAACAAAAATGTTATGACTCCTTTGCTACCTTTTTTGGTCATTTTAGAGGTTATGCTTGTAACAAGTTTGGGCATGTAGCAAAATAATGCAAGACCAAATCAATGAATCTCCATAGACAACATGAAAAGTAATTAGATAAGAATATTGATTTCAAAAGACCTGATAAAGATGGATCCATCAACATTTCTCATAATAAGCAAAAAGAGAAGGAACATATAAGGTGTGGTCTTGAACTCTACTCATTTGAAGATGAATATGAATGGTACATAGAAATTGGATGCTCTCATCACATGACTAGAGATAAGATCAAGATGGAGTCTCTCAGGAAAAACACAGATGGTAAGGTTATTCTTGGAAATGGTGCTCCAACAAAGTTCTGGGAAAAGGTAAAGCCAAAATTAATAAATATAGAAGAGCATTTGATACTTTATTAGTTCGAGGGCTAAAGCAAAATATTCTAAGTGTAGGTCAAATGGAGGATAAAGGAAATATAATTATTTTTACATCAACCAAATGCAAGGTTATAGATGAAGAAACTAGAAAGGTCATAGCAAGAGGATATATAAATTCAAACAAATTATACGTTTTTAAAGAAATGAATTATCACATAAATAAGGAGGATATTTTCTTTTCTTCAGACTTGGAGTAAAAGAAGATGGTGCAAATTGCAGTCCATTATTATTAAGAGAATACTTCTAACAGTTACTGCAAAAGTGATGTGAGGTACATGATCGCATGGAGAGAAGGTGATGATTATCAGGTCCTCATGGGCAATGATGTATGATCTCAAGGGGAGTTATACATATGTATATCTTGATGATGATTCCCACGTTGTTTTGATATTCATATTTCTTATATTACTCATAGTGCATCTGATGTAATAATAATGAATAGAAACATACAATGTAGGCTCAGGGGGAGATGATGTTATAAAAATTCATCATTCTACTTTATGTACGCGGGTCACATGAAGGAAAATCACGTATATACACGAGTTTTGATCTAGATAGACACATATGTTTTCCTGAGATGAAGAATTAGTGGGACAGACTCATTGAGAGTTTTTGATACGCTTCAGTCAGTTATTATTTGAATTTCTGGTTCTGATGTTGATTGGTTACAGTCTGTTGTTGCTCAGATGCTACTTAGAAGTCATATTGTCTTAATATAATTTATGGGTTGTTACAATATGACATCACTGCTTTGATGGCTTTACTGATTGATGAAGTTGGTTTGTTGACTTTACTGATGGATGATTTGGATGTGATCAAACTTGACAGTGAACAGTTGGAATAGGTTTAGGGGGAGAATTTACTATGCCTTTATTAGTACATTGTTGGCATTATGATTTCTTAAGCATTCCTTGCTGCATAATTATGTTCATGAAAAGTATATATATCATTGGCGATACTATTGAAGACACATATGTTTTTTAAGTGTTGGATATATTGTTGAAGTTTCACTTAGTGAAGTTGATCCTACATAATACGCTTAATGAAGATGTGCATGTTATGGTTAATGATTCACTCACTATTTTTTGACATCTATACGTTGTTGTCATATGTCACTGATGCATGGGTTTGTTATGGTGAAGTTATGGATGATGCTTATATGTTGCTTGAAGATATGTATATAGCATGGTCAATGATGTTGCTGATCAAATTTGTGATAACATAATATTCTTTGTTTGCACACTTGATGATGATGCATATGTTAATGGTGCATATGTTATGTTGATTAAGGATTGTAGCTCTTCTTATGTATGGAAAAAGCATGTCTATATTCATAATATGAGATCAAGGAGATGAATAGAGCTTGATTGTACAATCTCATGCTATGATTGGTTTATGATGATGAATTCATACATATTTCTATATCTATGTCATGGGATACCAATAAATTGCAGATATGGATCTTATGGATAATTACTTAAGTTGCATATTGGTAAGATTTCCCATAATGTGATACGCTTGATTGATGTTTAAGGTTATCCTTACCTTTAATAGATGCATATGATGACATTGTGGTCCAAGATAATGATATTGCTGCATATGAATTATAACTCTTCATATATGAAGAAAAGGCATGTTACATGAAGACAAGAGGATGGTTATTGATTTATAGCTACTACAACTGCTAGATGATGCTTGAAAGAATTGCATATTTTATTACAGGGTGATGATACTGGAACTACATAGATTCTTGATGATATTCATGTTGTTGTCGTTAGATGCTTATGGTGCAAACCATATATGGTGTATGATGGTTTTTGATGACTATCATGGTCTTGCTACCATAGAATTGAGGTCTTTGGTCACGATTATAAATGTCATATTTGACTCTTGATGGAAAGGTCATGTAAAGACCTATGATGTTATAATTGTAATATTCAATCATGTTTGGACTATTGGAGTCAAGCCAATTATGTATGTAATCCCATTATTTTGGGCACTTTATGTAATGTTGAGTCAAATATGTAACCCCAATGCGTTGGGTGATTGATGTAAGCATGAGTCATTTGTGGTAGGAAAGACCATATTTGGTTGAGTCATAGAGTCATGTACTTCTTTTTATATCTTATAGAAGATTCAACATATGCTCAGGGGGAGCATGGTCAGTGTTCATATTTAGCAGAAACCACTCTATAGTGATCCTCTCTATATAGGGAGAAAGAAAGCCTTCATTTAACATTGGTCGGCCCTTTCCCTTGATGTCAAAGGGCGAGAGTAGCCTAGTGTTTGAGAAAGAATGCTTGGAGAGAAGCTTGGTATGTATACATATG
The DNA here is from genome assembly GCA_034641835.2 of Pinus albicaulis. Taxonomy (NCBI): domain Eukaryota; kingdom Viridiplantae; phylum Streptophyta; class Pinopsida; order Pinales; family Pinaceae; genus Pinus; species Pinus albicaulis. The sequence goes on from CM076584.1 coordinate 440,176,917, forward strand.
TGTTTACATGTATCTATAGGTGGTGGTAACCAAGAACTAAGGTGGTTTCCATCAAGTCCAAAGGGGAAGATTGTTGGAATTATGACTAATGTATTGTCCTTGATGGAAACATACTTGATAAATATGTCAACATGATGATATAAAAATGAGTATACATGCTCGTACATATGTGATAGAGAGAATGGACAAAGGAATATCAATTCAGAGATATAGGAATGATAAAGGTGAATTTTGGGTAGTATACGTGGGTCCTGTGAACAAAGGTTGCGTACATACACAGGTATAATGAAGAGAAGTCATGTACAGTTTCCACACAATTGTATTGGCCCAGAGTAATGAGCGTGAAAACAGATATTTGATCCTGTCAAAGAATACCATCAACATTACTAATGGATTGGCCTAAGGTATTGGCTAAGGCCTAAGCTATATAAGGATATGGAGATCAAGATGTTAGGTGTGCAATTTATGGGTTATTGATGAATGATTTGATCTAAAATAGGTGTGCGCCAGGGAGCATGAATATGGATCAAATATGTTATATCTAAAATGAAAACATGTTGGATAATCTGTTTAGGGTTTGATAGATATGTGATGATGATATTATGATGTGTGCCTGTAAAAATGTATGTCGATATTTGGGTTTGACAGATGTTTTGTTGTGTGACGAAGGCATGATTCAATTATTAAGGATATATACATTTTTTTTGCTTCAGAAAGGTGTTGAATATTGCAACAAGAAACGGTGAAAGAGGCATCCAGAAACATCATCCTTGATCCTAGTGAAAAATAAGCACCTAAACTAGGTGGGGACCACACAGGCTATTTTTAGGTATATGTATATTTTTAGAATGGTGAGCATATTCTAAAATTAGCAGGATGTTGATTCTAGATGGTTGAGAAAATTCTATCTTTCGATGAATTTCTATTTTTAGAAGATGAGCGAAGTCTATTTATAGATCACAAATATAAAAATATAATGCATGTCTATTATTATTAGCCCTTAATAATAATCAGATAATATATAGTAACTTATTATCTTGGGGCACTTTATTTCAGTTAACTGATGTGGCAAACCAGTTGATTAAAGAAATTTCGAATTCTAAGATTGGTTGGTGACTCATGCATGGAGGACTTAGTTATAACTGACAGTGGCAAGTTGTAACAGAGTTGGAAGAGTAGTTATGTGAGTTGTTATTTAGTTTAACTCATTTCAGTGAGTTAAACTCAATTATGCTAGTTGTAACTAAACATACACTAGTGAAAGATGAGTGAATTAATTATTTAATTAATTCACAAATAGTGTCTTACTTGCAACTGAAGAAATACAGAAGTTAACTACTTGCATGTCAATTCCAGTGGAGACCTAGTGGAGAGATAGGTGAATGGGTGAGATGGACTATCTATTGTGACTATCCACACACACATTGGAGATTCCTATGAGTATTGCAGAGTCAAGGCAAGGTAAGGTCGAATTCATTCAGGGTTCTTCTTCAGCGGGGATTGCGCAGTGGAGGCAGGCTGTCAGGAGGCAATAAATTGGTGCACGGAGGTGAAAATTTTTGCAAGATAGTGTGAGAAGATTTTATATTTGTTGGAGAGGTAAATCCCCTCTGCGGACAGAGGCGATCCCTACTAGCCCAGATCGAGTCTAGAAACAACCGAGTCACACTAAGACGCAATTTCCTAATTGCAAAAGACCAAGATACGACAAGAGGCCTACCTTAAGTCCTACACTGCCGTCGTTTGTGGAGAAGATAGCACTTTCGTCCCTCGATTTGGCAGATCACAATTCTCCCGCTCAATGCGATCGAACACTTGCACGTACAAGAGGAAACAAAAAACAAACAAGCGTAAAACCTTATACATGCAATTATGTATCAGTCAAAGAAGATATAACTCATAACATAAAACATGAACATCTAAGTGGAGCCATAATCGAATTCGTTTATTATTAATCAGAACAAAGAAAGATACAACCTAAGCTCTAACGTTGGATCTTCCTTCGGCGGGTCGACAGAGGAGTATGTCTCAGTAAAGCTCATCGAGAAAAGGACAAGTCTCTGTCTCTTCGGTTGTCTGACGATAATCTCCTTACAATTGATTCAACTCTATTCCGGCTAGCAAGACTACTTTTCTCAACCATTCAGCCCCTTCATCAATGGAATATGGCTATATTTATAGAGGAAAGGAGGAGGTTGGGATCCCTACAATAGTGGAAGGGAGGCCTTATCCCTTGGGAGGTTCCCCATAAGGTGGAAACAAGAGGCAAAAGGAGGAAGGTCGTGGTTATTCAGTCGAAACCACTCCTCATGACTCATCCACGAAGTTGTTGTAATCGAAACTTCGCCTCTTTTTTTAAAAAACTTTCCATAAGCAGATTGGCGTGGGTGCTTAACTGGGACAGAGCGCCAACTGGCGCGGGCTCAGTGTTAATTTTCCTCATTAGCGCGAGGACATAATGGGCTACCAGCTCCAAGGAAAAAACAGGTGTTTTTAGGGGTCTGCTTAGGAAATGATCAACAGAAGGAATGTTGTCCTCATGGAAAGGGATGCAATGATGGTATTTTCAAGGCATGACACTGCTTATTCGTCACAGAAATGACCCTCCAATGGGAAAGATGGGAATTGCAGGGACAGTGACAAATTACTGTGTAACAATATTGTACTGAGAGCTCTATGAGATGAGCTTTGTATGAGATATATGAGATTGTTTCATGATCCAATGATATACATAATATATGATAGTTGGGGTTTTTAGCTTTAAGCTTTCCCAGTAAAACATCTTGTTATGTGTGATTGATTTTTTTTCATGTGTTTACAATTGGCGATTTAATTTCCGCAAAGAATTAAGTAGAGGGATTTTATATTTAACATAAGGATTAAATTTTTAGATCATGAGAATACGGTAATATACATGCATATTTTATAATTTCTACATGGTATCAGAGTAGTGTTAATCACTGGAGATTGCAATATTGAAGCAGTGCTGAGTTTTGTGCTGGTGGAACAATTCAAAATTTCTGCAAGAATTTCTTGGTGCGACATTTGAGTAAACATTGAAATGGATTTCAATGGGTTGCGGTTGGAGTATGCACTTGAGGGCAGCTCTAACTACATAGCCTGGAAGGACAAGATGGAGGTGGTGCTTGAAGATAATGGGTTGAAGGAGTTCATTGATAGAGATGTTCCTAAGCCCACTTCGGTGGATGCTGCAGTACTTGACACATGGCAAAAAAAAGTAGAAAGGGTGAGGAGGATTCTGTTGGAAGGTGTGAAATACCATTTTATATCAAGCCTTCATGGGAAAGCCACTCCATTTGCAATGTGGAATGCTTTGACATATATTTTACAAAGCAGCAGTGACCATAGGAAATTGGCACTGAAGGATAAACTCAAAAAAGTCAAGATGGAGAAGAACGACACTATTCCGATATACTTGACAAAGTTTGTCCAATGCAAGGATGAGCTTGGGAGTGTAGGAGTCAGTGTTGCGGATGATGATTTGGTAAGCTTGGCTCTCCTTGGAATTCTTAAGAGTTGGCATAGTTATCAATACTCTTTCAACAAAGGGAAAAAACTTTCGGAGTAGGAACGACTGTGGTCGGATCTAGTGCAGGAGGAGATAACGCAAAACACCAAGGATGCCTCTTCATCAAAGCATGATGATGAAGAGGACTATGCTTTGGCTGCCAAGGTGAAGAAGAAGAAGGGCAATAAATTCTATTCTAGATCTGAGGCCGGAGAAGATGGTAAGGAGCACAACATGTCCAAAGTGAATTGTTCTCACTGTCACGAGTTTGGACATATTGCCACAAATTGTCCACATAAGAAGAAGAAAAAGATGGTTGTTTGAGCTGCAGCTGGTGAGGTCTTGCCTCGAAATTTGAGATTGACTTCTCATTGATCACATGCATGGTGTCTAGTTCATTGGGATCGGGGTGGTACTTTGATAGTGGTCCTTTCTTTCACATGACGGGAGATGAGAAATTGTTCAATGACTTGCTGGAGAAAGATCTCCAGATGCATGTTGAGTTGGGCGACGATGGAAGATACAATGCGACTGGCATTGGTACCATTACCTTTCAGAGGGCGTCATATAAACTCTTTCATTTAAAAGATGTTGTGCATGTTCCAGGTTTAAAGAATAATTTAATCTCAGTTGCAATGTTAGAGGATAGAGGCTATGATGTTGTATTTAGTGAAGGAAAATTTTTCCTACAACACAAAGCAACAAAACAAGCCAAGAAGGTTGGGATTCGAGTTAAGAATCTCTACACACTTGAAGTAGAAGGGATTTCTATGGAGCTTCCTACTGATGGGAAGTGAAAGAAATCCATGCAATTGAAGCTTGAGAGAGAGATAGATTTGCATGCAGGTAAGAGTGAACCTCAAGATGTGGAGCAGCCACATGCAGAGGATCATGGAGTGGGAGCAACCACTCATGCAGAGAAATTTCAAGCGAGATGGGTAGAGGGAGTGCATGCAACTATACCACCAGGTGAGAGGTGGGGCGACATGCATGAGTAATCCCAAGGAGGAATTTCTAGGCAGGATTAATTGAGATGGTGTGGATCTCATGAATTGAACCTGGATATGAGGAGCCCATAGAGCAGCAGTAGCATGATCAGTTGGATTGATGCAGTCAGATCAAAGTGACAGTGTCAGATACTAGAGCACGGATCAGAGTTGACAGCAAGTGTAGAGTGCATGGGTGCAGAGTTCAACAACATAGTGGTTCCTAAATACATGTGCAATAGCTAAGTAGAAGTCAGAATACTTTGACGACAGATGCATTAGACTGATTGAGTTGTTTGGAGGCTATTCAGTTTTCGAAGTGTTGCATGCAAGTATTGCAGGGCAGATGCATGGAGTTGTAGGGCGCATGCAAAGATAATCCTTTCTTGTTGAGAGGGAGTGTTGAATATTGCAACAAGAAACAGTGAAAGAGGCATCCAGAAACATCATCCTCGATCCTAGAGAAAAATAAGCACCTAAACTAGGTGGGGCCCACACAGGCTATTTTTAGGTGTATGTCTATTTTTAGAATGGTGAGCATATTCTAAAATTAGCAGGATGTTGATTCTAGATGGTTGAGAAAATTCTATCTTTGGATGAATTTCTATTTTTAGAAGATGGGCGAAGTCTATTTATAGATCACAAATCTAAAAATAGAATGCATGTCGATTATTATTAGCCCTTAATAATAATCAGAGAATAAATAGTAACTTATTCTCTTGGAGCACTTTATTTTAGTTAACTAATGTGGAAAATCAGTTGATTTTAGGAATTTTGAATTCTAAGGTTGGTTGGTGACTCATGCATGGAGGACTTAGTTATAACTGACAGTGGCAAGTTGTAACAGAGTTGGAAGAGTAGTTATGTGAGTTGTTAATTAGTTTAATTCAGTTCAGTGAGTTAAACTCAGTTGTGCTAGTTGTAACTGAACATACACTAGTGAAAGATGAGTGAATTAATAATTTAATTAATACACAAATAGTGTCTTACTTACAACTAAATAAATACAGAAGTTAACTACTTGCATGTCAGTTCCAGTGGAGACCCAATGGAGAGATAGGTGAAAGGGTGAGATGGACTATCTGTTGTGACTATAGTGGAGAATTCAATGCATTTGCCTATGAGTATTGTGCAGTCAAGGCAAGTTAAGGTCAAATTCATTCAAGGTTCTTCTTCAGCAGGGATTGCGCAGTGGAGGCAGGTTGTCAGGAGGCAAGAAATTGGTGCATGGAGGTGCAAATTTCTGCAAGACAGTGTGAGACGATTGTATATTGTACTGAGAGCTCTATGAGCTAATATTTGTATGAGATATATGTGATTGTTTCATGATCCATTGATATACATAATATATGATATTTGGGGTTTTTAGCTTTAAACTTTCCCAGTAAAACATCTTGTTATGTGTGATTGATTTTTTTTCATGTGTTTGCAATTGGCAATTTAATTTATGCAAAGAATTAAGTAGAAGGATTTGTATTTAACATAAGGAATAAATTGTTAGATCAGAAGAATCTGGTAATATACATGCATATTGTATAATTTCTACATGGTATCAGAGCAGTGTTGATCATTGGTGATTGCAATATTGAAGCGGTGTTGAGTTTTGTGCTGGTGGAACAATTCGAAATTGCTGCAAGAATTTCTTGGTGTGACAGTTGAGTAAACATTGAAATGGATTTCAATGGGTTGCGGTTGGAGTATGCACTCGAGGGCATCTCTAACTACATATCCTGGAAGGACAGGATGGAGGTGTTGCTTGAAGATAATGGGTTGAAGGAGTTCATCGATAGCGATGTTCCTAAGCCCACTTCGGTGGATGGTACAGTACTTGACGCATGACAAAAGAAAGTAGCAAGGGTGAGGAGGATTCTGTTGGAAGGTGTGAAATACCATATTGTATCAAGCCTTCATGGTAAATCCACTCCATTTTCAACGTGGAAGGCTTTGACATATCTTTTCCAAAGCAGCAGTGACCATAGGAAATTGGCACTAAGCATAAGTCAGAAGACTTTAATGACAAATGCATTAGACTGATTGAGTTGTTTGGAGGCTATTCAGTTTCGGAGGTGTTGCATGAAAGTATTGCAGGGAAGATGCATGGAGTTGCATGGGGCATGAAAATACAGTCCTTTCTTGTTGAGAGGGAGTGTTGAATATTACTACAAGAATCAGTGAAAGAGGCATCAGGAAACATCATCATTGATCCTAGTGAAAAATAAGCACCTAAACTAGGTGTGGCCCACACAGGCTATTTTTGGGTGTATGTCTATTTTTAGAATGGTGAGCATATTCTAAAATTAGCAGGATGTTGATTCTATATGGTTGAGCAAATTCTATCTTTGGATGAATTTCTATTTTTAGAAGATAGGCGAAGTCTATTTATATATCTGAAATCTAAAAATATAATGCATGTCTATTATTATTAGCCCTTAATAATAATGAGACAATAAATAGTAAATTATTCTCTTGGAGCGCTTTATTTAAGTTAACTGATGTGGAAAACCAGTTGATTGAAGGTATTTCGAATTCTAAGTTTGGTTGGCGACTAATGCATGGAGGACTTAGTTATAACTGACAGTGGCAAGTTGTAACAGAGTTGGAAGAGTAGTTATGTGAGTTGTATTTAGTTTAACTCAGTTCAGTGAGTTAAACTCAGTTGTGCTAGCTGTAACTAAACATACACTAGTGAAAGATGAGTGAATTAATTATTTAATTAATTCACAAATAGTGTCTTACTTGCAACTGAATAAATACAACAGTTAACTACTTGCATGTCAGTTCCAGTGGAGACCCAGTGGAGAGATAGGTGAAAGGGTGAGATGGACTATCTGTTGTGACTATAGTGGAGAATTCAATGCATCCATACACACATTGGAGATTCCTATGAGTATTGCGCATTCAAGGCAAGGTAAGGTTGAATTCATTCAAGTTTCTTCTTCAGCAGGGATTGCGCAGTGGAGGTAGGTTGTCATGACGCAAGAAATTGGTGCATGGAGGTGCAAATTTCTATAAGACAGTGTGAGATGATTGTATATTGTATTGAGAGATCTATGAGCTGATATTTGTATGAGATATATGATATTGTTTCATGATCCATTGATATACATAATACATGATATTTGGGGTTTTTAGCTTTAAACTTTCCCAGTAAAACATCTTGTTATGTGTGATTGATTTTTTTTCATGTGTTTGCAATTGGCGATTTAATTTCCGCAAAGAATTAAGTAGAAGGATTTTGTATTTAACATAAGGATTAAATTGTTAGATCAGGAGAATTCGGTAATATACATGCATATTTCATAATTTCTACATGGTATCGAAGAAGTGTTAATCACTAGAGATTGCAATATTAAAGCGGTGTTGAGTTTTGTGCTGGTGGAACAATTCGAAATTGCTACAAGAATTTCTTGGTGCGACAATTGAGTAAACATTGAAATGGCTTTCAATAGGTTGTGGTTGGAGTATGCACTCGAGGGCAGCTCTAACCACATATCCTGGAAGGACAGGATGGAAGTTTTTCTTGAAGATAATGGGTTGAAGGAGTTCATCGATAGCGATGTTCCTAAGCCCACTTTGGCGAATGCTACAGTACTTGACGCATGACAAAAGAAAGTAGCAAGGGTGAGGAGGATTCTGTTGGAAGGTGGGAAATACCAAATTGTATCAAGCCTTCATGGGAAATTCACTCCATTTTCAATGTGGAAGGCTTTGACATATCTTTTCCAAAGCAGCAGTGACCATTGGAAATTGGCACTAAAGGATAAACTCAGAAAAGTCAAGATGGAGAGAACGACATTATTCCGGTATACTTGAAAAAGTTTTTCCAATGTAGGGATGAGCTTGGGATTGTAGGAGTCAGTGTTGCAGATGATGATTTGGTGAGCTTGGCTCTCCTTGGACTTCCTAAGAGTTGGCACAGTTATCAAGACTCTGTCAACGAATGGGGAAAACTGCCAGAGTAGGAACGAATGTGGTTGGATCTAGTGCAGGAGGAGTTAAGGCAGAACACCAGGGATGGCTCTTCATCAAATCATGATGATGAAGAGGATTTTGTTTTGGCTGCCAAGGCAAAGAAGAAGAAGGGGAATAAATTCCATTCTAGATCTGAGGCCGGAGAATATGGCAAGGAGCACAACATGTCCAAAGTGAAGTGTTTTCACTGTCACGAGTTTGGACATATTGCCACAAATTGTCCACATAAGAAGAAGAAAAAGATGGTTGTTTGAGCTGCATCTGGTGAGGCTCTTGCCTCGAAATTTGAGATTGACTTCTCATTGATCACATGCATGGTGTCTAGTTCATTGGGATCGGGGTGGTACTTTGATAGTGGTCCTTCCTTTCACATGACGGGAGATGAGAAATTGTTCAATGACTTGGTGGAGAAAGATCTCCAGATGCATGTTGAGTTGGGCGACGATGGATGATACAATGCGACTGGCATTGGTACCATTACCTTTCAGAGGGCGTCATATAAACTCTTTCATTTAAAATATGTTGTGCATGTTCCAGGTTTAAAGAATAATTTAATCTCAGTTGCAATGTTAGAGGATAGAGGCTATGATGTTGTATTTAGTGAAGGAAAATTTTTCCTACAACACAAAGCAACAAAACAAGCCAAGAAGGTTGGGATTCGAGTTAAGAATCTCTACACACTTGAAGTAGAAGGGATTTCTATGGAGCTTCCTACTGATGGGAAGTGCAGAAATCCATTCAATTGAAGCTTGAGAGAGAGATATATTTTCATGCAGGTAAGAGTGAACCTCAAGATGTGGAGCAGCCACATGCAGAGGATCATGGAGTGGGAGCAACCACTCATGCAGAGAAATTTCAAGCGAGATGGGTAGAGGGAGTGCATGCAGCTATACCACCAAGTGAGAGGTGGGGCGACATGCATGAGTAATCCCAAGGAGGAATTTCTAGGCAGGATTAATTGAGATGGTGTGGATCTCATGAATTGAACCTGGCTACGAGGAGCCCACAGAGAAGCAGTAGCATGATCAGTTGGATCGATGCAGTCAGATCAAAGTGACAGTGTCGGATACTTGAGTGCGGATCAGAGTTGACAGCAAGTGCAGAGTGCATGGATGTAGATTTCAACAGCACAGTGGTTCATGAAGACATGTAGAGTAGCTAAGCAGAAGTCAAAAGACTTTGATGACAGATGCATTAGACTGATTGAGTTGTTTAGAGGCTATTCAGTTTTAGAAATGTTGCATGCAAGTATTGCAGGGCGGATGCATGGAGTTGCAGGGTGCATTCAAAGACAGTCCTTTCTTGTTGAGAGGGAGTGTTGAATATTGCAACAAGAAACAGTGAAAGAGGCATCCTTGATCTTAGTGAAAAATAAGCACCTAAACTAGGTGGGGCCCACACAGGCTATTTTTAGGTGTATGTCTATTTTTAGAATGGTGAGCATATTCTAAAATTAGCAAGATGCTGATTCTAGATGGTTGAGAAAATTCTATCTTTGGATGAATTTCTATTTTTAGAAGATGGGCGAAGTCTATTTATAGATCGAAAATATAAAAATAGAATGCATGTCGATTATTGTTAGCCCTTAATAATATTCATACAATAAATAGTAACTTATTCTCTTGGAGCACTTTATTTCAGTTAACGGATGTGGCAAACTAGTTGATTGAAGGAATTTCGAATTCTAAGGTTGGTTGGTGACTCATGCATGGAGGACTTAGTTATAATTGACAGTGGCAAGTTGTAACAGAGTTGGAAGAGTAGTTATGTGAGTTGTTATTTAGTTTAACTCAGTTTCGTGAGTTAAACTCAGTTATGCTAGTTGTAACTAAACATACACTAGTGAAAGATGAGTGAATTAATTATTTAATTAATTCACAAATAGTGTCTTACTTGAAACTGAAGAAATACAAAAGTTAACTACTTGCATGTCAGTTACAGTGGAGACCGAATGGAGAGAGGTGAAAGGATGAGATGGACTATCTGTTGCGACTATAGTGGAGCATTCAATGCATCCACACACACATTGGAGATGCCTATGAGTATTGTGTAGTCAAGGAAAGGTAAGTTCGAATTCATTCAGGGTTCTTCTTCAGCAGGGATTGCGCAGTGGAGGCAGGTTGTCAGGAGGCAAGAAATTGGTGCATGGAGGTGCAAATTTCTGCAAGACAGTGTTAGACGATTGTATATTGTACTAGGAGCTCTATAAGCTGAGATTTGTATGAGATATATGAGATTGTTTCATGATCCATTGATATACATAATATATGATAGTTTGGGTTTTTAGCTTTAAGCATTCCCGGTAAAACATCTTGTTAGTGTGATTGATTTTTTTTCATGTGTTTGCAATTGGCGATTTAATTTCCGCAAAGAATTAAGTAGAAGGATTTTGTATTTAACATAAGGATTAAATTGTTAGATCAGGAGAATCTGGTAATATACATGCATATTGTATAATTTATACATGGTATCAGAGCACTGTTAATCACTGGATATTGCAATATTGAAGCAGTGCTGAGTTTTATGCTAGTGGAACAATTCGAAATTGCTGCAAGAATTTATTGGTGCGACAGTTGAGTAAACATTGAAATGGATTTCAAAGGGTTGTAGTTGGAGTATGCACTCAAGGGAAGCTCTAACTACATAGCCTAGAAGGATAGGATGGAGGTGGTGCTTGAAGATAATGGGTTGAAGGAGTTCATAGATAGTGATGTTCCTAATCCCACTTCGGCGGATGTTGCAGTACTTGACGCATGGCAAAAGAAAGTAGCAAGGGCGAGGAGGATTCTGTTGGAAGGTATGACATACCATATTGTATCAGGCCTTCATGGGAAATCCACTTCATTTTCAATGTGGAAGGCTTTGACATATCTTTGCTGAAGCAGCATCGACCATACGAAATTGGCACTGAAGGATAAACTCAGAAAAATCAAGTTGGAGAAGAACGACACTATTCTGGTATACTTGACAAAGTTTGTCCACTGCAGGGATGAGCTTTGGAGTGTAGGATTCAGTGCTGTGGATGATCATTTGGTGAGCTTGGCTCTCCTTGGACTTCCAAAGAGTTGGCACAGTTATCATGACTCTGTCAATGGATGGGAAAAACAGTCGAAGTGGGAACGACTGTTGTCGGATCTAGTGCAGGAGGAGTTAAGGCGGAACACCGGGGATGGTTCTTCATTAAAGAATGATGATGAAGAGGACTGTGCTTTGGTTGCCAAGGTGAAGAAGAATAAGAGGAAGAAATTCCATTCTAGATCTGAGGCCAGAGAAGATGGAAAGGAGCACAACATGTCCAAAGTGAAGTGTTTTCACTGTCACAAGTTTGGACATATTGCCACAAATTGTCCACATAAGAAGAAGAAAAAGATGGTTGTTGGAGCTGCAGCTCGTGAGGCTCTTACCTCGGAATTTCAGCTTGACTTCTCATTGATAGCATGCATGGTGTCTAGTGCATTGGGATCAGGGTGGTACTTTGATAGTGGTGCTTCCTTTCACATGACGGGAGATGAGAAATTGTTCAGTGACTTGGTGGAGAAAGATCTCTAGATGCATGTTGAGTTGGGCGACGATGGAAGATACAATGCGACCGGCATTTGTACCATTACCTTTCAGAGGGAATCAGGTAAACTATTTCATTTAAAATATGTTGTGCATGTTCCAGGTTTAAAGAAGAATTCAATCTCAGTCGCAATGTTAGAGGATAGAGGATATGATGTTGTCTTTAGTGAAAGAAAAGTTTTCCTGCAACACAAAGAAACAGGGCAAGCCAAGAATTTTGGGATTTGAGTTAAGAATCTCTACGGACTTGAAGTAGATGGGATTTCTACGAAGCTTCCTACTGATGGGAATTGCGAGAAATCCATGCAATTGAAGCTTGAGAGGGAGCTAGATTTGCATGCAGGTAAGAGTGAACCTCAAGATGTGGAGCAGCCACATACAGAGGATCATGGAGTGGGAGCAACCACTCATACAGAGAAATTTCAAGTGAGATGGGCAGAGGGAGTGCATGCGGCTATACCACCAGGTGAGAGGTGGGGCGACATGCATGAGTAATCCCAAGGAGGAATTTCTGGGTAGGATTCATTGAGATGGTGTGGATCTCATGAATTGAACCTGGCTACAAGGAGCCCATAGAGTAGCAGTAGCATGATCAGTTGGATTGATGCATTCAGATCAAAGTGACAGTGTCAGATACTAGAGCGCGGATCAGAGTTGACAGCAAGTGCAGAGTGCATGGGTGTAGAGTTCAACAACATAGTGGTTCCTGAAGACATGTGCAATAGCTAAGCAGAAGTTAGAAGACTTTGATGACAGATGCATTAGACTGATTGAGTTGTTTGGAGGCTATTTAGTTTCGGAAGTGTTTCATGCAAGTATTGCAGGGCGGATGCATGGAGTTGCAAGGCGCATGCAAAGACAATCCTTTATTGTTGAGAGGGAGTGTTGAATATTGAAAAAAGAAACAGTGAAAGAGGCATCCGGAAACATCATCCTTGATCCTAGTGAAAAATAAGCACCTAAACTAGGTGGGGCCCACACAGGCTATTTTTAGGTGTATGTCTATTTTTAGAATGGTGAGCATATTCTAAAATTAGCAAGATGTTGATTCTAGATGGTTGAGAAAATTATGTCTTTGGATGAATTTCTATTTTTAGAAGATGGGCGAAGTCTATTTATAGATCGCAAATCTAAAAATAGAATGCATGTCTATTATTATTAGCCCTTAATAATAATCAGACAATAAATAGTAACTTATTCTCTTGGAGCACTTTATTTTAGTTAACTGATGTGGCAAACCATTTTATTGAAGGAATTTCAAATTCTAAGGTTGGTTGGTGACTCATGCATGGAGGACTTAGTTATAACTGACTATGGCAAGTTGTAACAGAGTTGGAAGAGTAGTTATGTGAGTTGTTATTTAGTTTAACTCAGTTGTTCTAGTTGTAACTGAACATACACTAGTGAAAGATGAGTGAATTAATTATTTAATTAATTCAAAAATAGTGTCTTACTTGCAACTGAAGGAATATAGCAGTTAATTACTTGCATGTCAGTTCTAGTGGAGACCCAGTGGAGAGATAGGTGAAAGGGTGAGATGGACTATCTGTTGTGACTGTAGTGGAGCATTCAATGCATCCACACACACATTGGAGATGCCTAAGAGTATTGCGCAGTCAAGGCAAGGTAAGGTCGAATTCATTCAGGGCTCTTCTTCAGCATGGATTGTGCAGTGGAGGCAGGTTGTCAGGAGATAAGAAATTGGTGCATGGAGGTGAAAATTTCTACAAGATAGTGTGAGACGATTGTATATTGTACTGAGAGCTCTGTGAGCTGAGCTTTGTATGAGATATATGAGATTGTTTCATGATCCATTGATATACATAATATATTATATTTGGGGTTTTTAGCTTTAAGATTTCCCGGTAAAACATCTTGTTATGTGTGATTGATTTTTTTTCATGTGTTTGTGATTGGCAATTTAATTTCCGCAAAGAATTAAGTAGAAGGATTTTGTATTTAGCATAAGGATTAAATTTTTAGATCAGGAGAATCCAGTAATATACATGCATATTGTATAATTTCTACAAAAGGCCGCGTACATACGCAGATATTCTTCTAGAGAGTCGTGTATATATTATGCGAAAGTTTAGAATCTATACGTAGGTGTCAAACATGAAAAACGCGTACATATGCAGGTGTTCTTTATAAGAGTTGCATACATCTGCTAGGGTTTTGCAGTATGAATTAATAATTATGTTTGATCAGTTTTGTGATTGTTGGAAATTGGATAAACCAACACTCCCCATGTGTTTCGCGACATGGACTAATCACCTCTCGTATATCCTTATCTCTGGTGATGTGATCGTTGACTAACACCAACATGTTTTTTTCTAACAAAAATCGTGATTCCCAACAAGTGGTATCAACACATAGGTCACGAGTTCGATACACACATGGCTTGTATTGGGGGGGAGATTTTTGGATGTTGGATAAACCAAAGCTCCCCGTGTGTTTCGCGACATGGACTAATCGCCTCTCATGGATCCTTATCACTAGCAATGCAATCGTTGACTAACAACTACAAGTTTTGGTCTAACAAAAATTGTGATTCCCAACAGTTATGTTTGTTTTTGTATGTTGATGATGTCTCTCTTATTATAATTTTTGTTTAACAGTACTAGTTGGGTTGAAGTGATTGTGGAATGAAATGTTGACTAGTGATGATGCTACTGTATGGTGATTTGTATCTGGTTCTCTAATATGTGATACAATGATTGATTCAGTGTGACAGTGATTCAGATTCATGTGTCAGTGTTTTGAGATCTATATGTGGGTATTCTTTAGGAGAAGCACATACATACACATGTATAATTATGAACAATAGTGTATACAATAAGATGCATGCTTGATCAAGGTTTGCAGTGGCAGCAGTTGGTTTCTATGATAGGTAACAATGTTTGGCTTGATATATTGATGAGTAACTATGCATTAATATGACATGTCCTCGATGCATTAGTTGAGACTCAGTGATTGAATTGTTGGTTCAATTTACCGTGTGGTGATTTGTAATTGGTTCAGTGATCTGTGATGTGTTCTTCATGTGATTTAGTGATTGAATTAGTGTGACAGTGGTTCAGACATAGTTATTAAGTGTTTTTAGATCTGTATGCGGGTCCTGTTAAAGGATAAGTGCGTACATACGCAATTATAGTTCAAAAAAAGTAGCGTACATCTTTTGAAATATGATCGATCAAGATTTGCAGTGACAAGATCTGATTTTTGTGATGAAAAATATGTGGTCTGGTATTATTATGAATGCGTATACAGTGATATAATTTTATCTAGTTTCTTTGGTTGTTTTAGATTCAATAATTTATTTATTAAATGAGTTGATTCAATTATTGATTTGGTGTCTTAGTTGGTTCAATAATTGAGTGATTTTCTATAATGATTGGTTTTAGTATTGCTATCTGATATTGGGCTTAGATGATGGAGGTGGGTCTAGTCTGAAAATATGATGAAAAGTGGCCTACAAATTTTGATGTTTTGAGTTAAGTGGGTCCAGTATGAAATATTATGAAACGTGGTCCACAAAGGTGCTGAGGGTTGGAGTCTTCAGTGAGGGAGCCAAAGCTTCCTTCCAGTGGTAGCTGGTAAATCTGTTAAGGGGGTAGGAGTTCCCTTCCGGTGGGCATCAGTACATGAGATCGGGGGTTGGAGCTCCTTTCAAGTGGGTGCTGGAGAATGAGAGAAGGTCGTATCCTTCTGCAGGTGGGTGCCTGCGTACTGGTATGAGTCTGCGCTATTATAAGATTGTAGGAAGTTTTTATTTATAATAAAAGAAGAAGACATAGACGACGACAACGATGTTTTTCTCCCATATTGGGTTTCCACCTAAAATCATGGTGTTCATGTGTGTTTTTATGTTTCTTGTGTATATGTTCTTTAATGCTTGTAGTTTCTGCTTAATACATGTATAATGAAGTATTGATGCACTGGTTAATGATTAACAAATGATAAATTATATGAAAATTTAATTGAATATACATAGTTTTTGTTCATCACAGTGACGTACATACGTGGGTTCACTGAATAACGGTCGCATATCGAGATTTGAATAAGAAAAGAAAAGGTGAATTAATCTTTGAAATATTGATTCATCGCTCCATCTCAGTATTTTTCCCAACATTTCCCCAATGCATCCAAAAGTCAGGAGATTCAAAACTTCTTATACCAAGACTTAAGGAAGATCTTAGATCCCAATGCAAGGAGGAGTAGATGTGTCATGTTGCAACATGGCCCTATGCGATGGTGACAGATGGGATTAAATTCCCACAACAACCACATTTTAGTTGACATCCCAAAGACATTTTAGCATAAATTTGTGTGAAAATCTGAAATTTTGATGAAACTTATATCATTGAAAAGTGTTCAGCAAGAAAAAACCAATAACGCATCAAAAAAGATAAAAGAAAATTGGTATGTTAAATAAAATTAAAATATAAGAACTATACTGAAATAAAGTCACTGTATAACTTTAGGATATAAAAGATCATTTTTCTATAAGTAATGCATCACACATTCATAAGTGAAAATGCTTCTTATGTTAAATAGAGAAATTTCCATCAATAATATTATAATGTAATTTTATCCTTTTTTTGAATGGCTCAACTCTATTTAAACTTTCATCATTAACTAATTTGTTTTATTTTATGTTAGTTAAAAAGGTAGTGTTTAAGTAGACAATGTCCAACAATGAATTTCTTGTTGGAATCCGGTTTTTTTGTCAAGAAATCCAACTATGGAAGTGTTTGAATCATTTTTTATGGTGGAAATGGATTTAGCACCATCAAGAACCCCTCGGGCACCCAAAATGATGTAGCTTGACAAATGTAACCTAAATTTCCAAAAAATTGTGAGGAATTTCTTTCTAAATTTTCCATTTTTTTCAAATAAAAACATTATCAACCTAGACTACTCTAATTAAAATTATTACTTAAAAAAATAAAAATATAAAAATAAATAAAAAACATAAAAATATTTTATCGAAATATAAAAACTTTTTAAGATGAAGATGTGAAATCAATTTGGCCATAATCTCAAGTGAGAGTGTGTAAGCAAAGGTCATAAGGATAAATAGTTTATTACTCGCCCAAAAGAATGTTACAATGAACATGTTTAAATTAATAGGATGAACATGTGTAAATCAATTTGGCTATCATTTTGAATTCAGTGAAAATTTTAAAAATAATAAAAACAAAAATAAGGACATATAAAAATGAATATTTGCCACCAATATCGTAAGTGAAAGTGTGTAATTATTCACAAGGATAAAAAAAAGGTTGTTTATTACTTATCACAAAAAAGGTTAACACTTGCCTATAAATTGGCCATCATTTCAAATGAGATGTAACGTTTAACATATATCAACATAAAAAATAATAATAATAATAATAATAATTTTTACCTCGCTTAATGAGATGTACTTCGCATAAGGTATATAATAATATATGAGTAACACTTATATTATTCTCATACTTTACTTACCAATTTTTTATGTTAAAGTATTAAACTTCATCTTTATTGGTTATCCTTATGGTAACACAATGCATTAATACATATGTTGTTCTTTGTGTTTGGGAAATGATTCACTTTGCTGGATGCACGGTACATGTTATTTTAAAATCCCGAGAGTACTTAATGATTTTAAAAACAAATCTCAAGCTTGAGTACTTTGCATAATGGGATTTGTAATTATGGTTTCAATATTTAATATCATATGGTTTGGTTGTACCCTCGCATTGAGTTTGGGTTTAAGTGATGCACACTTGTCTTTTTGGTTACCGTCAAATCTAAGGAATGAGATCTACAATTGGGAATGTTGGATGTTGGCTTAGGGTATTGACCCCACCGAACCCTAACAGCTTTGGTCATTTGGGAAAAGCTCTATGGCGTTGTTACTCTGAATCCCAATGGTAGCTCCAGGTCCTCCAACCTTATTTCCGAACCTTACCTTGGCGTTCACGGTATGGTGTTTATGGTGAGTAATTGTTGTTTTCAACTATTATGTTATCCTTTATTGTTTTTGAGCTTGGGTTGTTCACAGCCCTGCCGCTATTCACCCTGGTTTGGGTTACTGTTTTCTCTTTTGTTCAATATAGCAGGGTCACTCCTTCTGGTGGTTGCTCTGCACCTTTTTTTTATAGTTTTCTTTGAGAATTCCTCCCTTTCTTTATGTAATAGTAAGCTGGGTTGTTCCAGATTTGTGTGGTGCACCATGCCTTCATCGACGACATACTAGTTGGCGTTTCGTTATAGGTAATGTGTTTTAGCCTCAGCTCTGGAACTAGTTCTTCCTTCTTCCTGCTCTCGGCATTATATTTGCTTACTCTCCCTTCTATCTTTTCCGCATAGTTCATATTCCACCTGCGGGTTACTTGACACAGGTATGCCAGGGTTTTCTATTCACTGTCTCTACATTATCATTTCCCTTTCTTTTGCAACTACATTCTATGTATTTTAACATCCTTGTTGGCTTGTGCAGGTATGATTCCTAGAGGTTATAGGTGCTTTTGTTTGATACTCTGACTCTGCCTCTTATTGAAGATATGGGTCTCACCCTGCCCTCATGGTTTACTCCACAGGTACCAGGTAGCCCACATATATCCTCTAAGATTTAGAGCGGCAACATTTATTTGATAGCCCTTAGGCTTCATAGCTATGAGATGTTAAACTTTTACTATTGTATAAAGAGTTATAGTTTGGATAGTAGGTGAATGGTTTTTTTGTCCGGTGCCGAGACTGCCTCATATACAACAAGAAATTTTTTACATTAATTGTCTTATTTGAATTCTTTTGTTCCATTAGTAATTACCAGATGGTTTTTCTCTGGATTCTCCAGCTACTCTGTTGAGTTATACCTCCTGTTTGAGACAGTTGATATATGGATGCTCTGTCCATTTGCGTTTCTACTTTCTTTTCATGAGTTGAGTAATTATGTAATTTCTTATTGTTCAATAACACGTTATGAAAGAATTCTTCAGGTTTCTATGTTTATAGTATATAAATAAATCATTCTAGGCTTTCGATAGTGCTTCTCGTCTCTTTGATATGAATAGCATTTCCTGTTTAAATCTTTCAATTTGTTGAGTTAAGGGTTGTCCAGACCATCCTAGAATCTTATTCTTGTATAGCATAAGATGATAGGAATGACCCAACCCAGGATTTAGAGTTTTCAACTCTGGAACCTAGGTTAATGATTTCCTACTTTACTATTTACAAGTTCTTGGCTTACTCTTATTTATGTGATAATGTCTTGGTTGCCTTTCTTTCTAAGAATTTTCTTATTTTATTCCATTATGACTTCTTTAACAGTCTAGACATAACCATTTCCTTTCTATTGTTTTGTCTCTGTGTAAATAAAGAAATGTTAACTTTCTATTCATGACCATCAGAAACAGGAACTACACACCTCACTTCCTAGAGTTATCATTATTGCATTAAACCAATAATTTTAGAAACTTAACTATAACAGTATGCATTTTTCAGAAAAAAGGTATTCAAAGTTTACGCAGTGGCCCTTAGAGAAATATAAGTGTAACTGAAATTTATTCAACAAAATAGAGATTCAACATTAAGCAATTACCCTTAGAAAACATTAACCATAACAAAGATATTATCTAAAAGATGACTTAAAATATATTAGGAAACTATAATAAAATACATCTCTCTGTAGATAGAAGAACTCAACAAATTCACTTATCTGTTTTCTTTATCTGAATTTGACTAATGATGTCCTCCCTACCGTGAGAGAGGCGATTACGTCCTCATCTCCCCCCATGCTCCACACCTGAGATAAGTAGGTTGATAGAGAATCTGGAAGAGACCTCAGGACCCCAAGTCCAGTGTTCTTTCCAGGGATTTCAGGATTGCTGAGAATATTTCCACTGGTCACCACTAGCTCAGGAAATTCACACTCTCTCCTCTTTTCCTTCTCTAAGCCACGAACAGATTAGAACCCCTCTTCTTCACTGGGATGTACCTTTATCCTCAGAGGAAGGGGTAACTACTGAACTTTTTCTGTTCAACCACTTCTCACTTCTTGTAATATTTTTAACCATCAGTCTTTTTTCACTTTTCCTCTTTTATGGAACCACTTTCCATAACTAAATTTTATTTACCTTTAATTCAAAACAAAATTAATTTATGTTCGTTAAGTAATTTTTCTAACAAAGAAATACATGTCTTAGTTTCTTAAAAAAACAACATAACAAATGATTGGCACTTAAACCAGTTGTTACAACTTCCTCCCTGGAAGTAAACACCGTCCTCGATGTTTCACTACAGCTTAGTAAATAGTTCTAGGTAATCCTCCCGAACAAATCCTTCATCTTCCCAGGTAGTCTCATCCGAGCTGAAGTGCTTCCACTGCATTTTACTCTGGGTGATGGCTCACCTCCAAAACATGATTTCTCTCCGATCAAGTATACGTTGAGGTTCGACCAGAAAATCACCGTCCGGCTCAACCTGCAGTCAGAAAAATTCGGATTTAATCTCTCATAGAGTTTAGTAATTCTAGATAAGATTTTTAATCTTAACCTACCTGAATACTTTGCTAGTGGATTACATGTGTTGATTCATGTACATATCACTTTAATAGAGATACATGGAACACATTGTGCACTCGAATATGGTTGGGTAAGGCCAATCGATTTGCCACCAGTCCCACCCTTTCCAATATCTAGAAGGGTCCACAGAACCGAGGAGCCAACTTGGCACAAGAGGCCCATCTTAGTGTGCTCTTCTTTGGTTTAATCCTTACATACACATGATCGCCCACTTCAAATTCACAATACGTCATTTTATTATCTGCATACACTTTCTGTCAATCTTGAGTTGCCTTCAAATTTTTTCTGATCTTTCGTACTTCAAATTCCATTTCAACTAACATTTTTGGTCCAAGCATCAACTTGGTTTCGGGGCTACTCCAATTGATAGGTGTACAACATTGTCGTCCATACAAAGCTTCAAAGGGACTCATCTTCAAATATTCCTGATAACCATTGTTGTAAGAAAAATCTACCAAGTGTAGATATTCTTCCCATCTTGTTTGTTGCTGCATTACGTACATGCATAACATATCCTCCAAGATTTGATTTACCCGCTCAATTTTTCCATCCATTTGAAGATGATAAGTGGTGCTAAAATTAATTTGATTTCCTAGACCTGTAAACAAGGTTTTCCAGAATGCTGAAGTAAACTTCACATCTCTGTCTAATATGACAGTCTTTGGAATGCCATGCATTCTAAATATTTCTCTCATAAAGATATCTGTGATCTGCACTGTTTTGTAGGTAGACTATACTGGTATAAAATGTGTTGCCTTGCTTAATCGATCAACCACCACCATAATGGAGTCATTGTGTTTCTTTGATTTTGGTAAAATAGTAATAAAGTCTAAAGATATAACCTCCACTTCTACTCATGTACCAATATGGGCTGCAACAGTCCTGTTGGATGTTGATGCTCCATCTTAACTTGCTAACACTCCAAACACTTGTTTAAATATTTTGCAATTTTTTTTCGCATACCGGGCCAAAAATAAATCTTTCTAATTATTTTTAGCATTTTATGATACCCTGAATTCCTGAATAATTGCTTCGGTGGTATTCGTTCAAGATCATCTCCTTCAAATCCATTCGATTTGGAATATATATCCTTTCCTTAAATGTTAGTAATTGATATTTGTTAATTCCATAATCAAAAGGTTTTTCTTGCCTTCTCGCCTCCTCTACTTGCTTCCATATAAAGTTGTATTCAGGATCCTTCTCGGCTTCTAATTTTATTTGGTCTAAGAAATTACATTCAATCTGGTTGTAGTAAACTTCATAAACACCATGCAACTTCCTACTCAAAGCATCTGCCACCCTGTTTTCCTTACCTTTCACATGCTGCATATCAATGTCAAACTCGCTTAGAAAGGCATTCCATCTTGCCTGGCAAGAGTTGAGATAATCTTGCTTAAAGTAACTAGTTAGGCTGCTATGGTCGGATTTTAGTACAAATCTATTTTCTAGCAAGTAGTGCCTCCATACTCGGAGTGCATGCACTACCACTGTTAGCTCTAGATCATAAGCTGAGTATAGTTTTTCATGCTCTTTTAACTTCCGCGATTCATAGGCAACCACTCTTCCTTCTTGCAAAAAGATTGACCAATTCCTTCTTTACATGCATCCATACAAACTTTGAATTATTTATTGGGGTCAACTACCCTCAACACCAAGGCAGTGGTAAACAAAAGTTTCAACTTTTCAAAAATATTTTGACACTCATTAGTCCATTTAAATACTTTCCCCTTCCTCTATAAGGAGGTAATCAGAAAACCAATATTTGAGAATCCTTCAATGAAACATCGATAATATCTGGCCAATCCCATAAAGGGTCAAATGTCTATCACATTTTGGGGTCCCCGCCATTCCATAATTGTCTTAATTTTCTCTGGATCAATTGTTATTCCCTCAGGAGAAATAACATGGCCTAGGTACTAGATTTCTTCCTTGAAAAAGTCACATTTGCTGAACTTAGCATACAACTGATGTTTTCGTAACATCTCCAGCACTATCCTTAAGTGTTCCTTGTGCTCTTCCACATTCTTCGAATAAATCAAGATATCGTCAATAAATATCAACACAAAACTACCCAAAAATGGGTGAAATATACCATGCATCAGCCTCATAAATGTTGTTGGTGCATTAGTCAATCCAAATGGTAACAACACAAATTAGTAATGCCCGTACATGGTACAAAAAGAAGTTTTGTAGATATCCTTGTCTTTTATCCAGATCTGGTGGTATCTTGATCTTAAGTCTATCTTGGAAAATATAGTGACCCCCTTCACCTGATCAAATATATCATCAATATGTGGTATTGGGTATTTATTTTTTACAGTCAACTTATTGAGTTGTCGATAGTCCATGCACATTCGCATGGTTCTATATTTTTTCTTTACAAACAACATTGATGCTCCCCAAGGGGACACACTTGGTCGGATATACCCCTTATCCAACAATCCTGTAACTTCATCTTTAGTTCGATCAACTCTGGTAAACTCATTCGGTAAGGTGCCCTTGAAATCGGTGATGCTCCTGGCATCAACTCAATAGTAAAATCAATGTCCCTTCTTGGTGCCAAACCTAGTACATCTTCTGGAAACACATCCATGAAACCTTGCACTATAGGTATGTTTTCCATCATCAGATTATTTTCCTTGGAATTATTAAATCCCACTTAAATGGTGTATAACTGACATCCCTTCCTCATACACTTACTCGTTTGAGAGGTTGTAATAGGATGCAGTTGTAAAGGCTTCTTGATTCTTTGTATCTCCTTACGTGTTCCATCGTGCATTCTATAATATATAATATTCTCTTTACAATCCACCAATGTCCAGTGCTTCTCCAACCAATCCATTCCCAGTAGCACATCGTAAGATCCCAAAGATAATACATTTAGATCTATAGTTAACTGTTGTTCGCCAATTTCCAGTGTACAGTTCGGAATTTTGGGACAAACTTTCCTCTTTGCTCCAGTGGCTAGATGTACCAGCCATGGATTTTTGAATTTCTGACTTCGTAATTTACATATTTCTACTAATTTGGGATTTACATAACTTAAACTTGCACCCGGGTCAACCAAAATAGAAACAGGTTGCGAAATTAGCTTACCTTCCAACTCTATCATCGTTGGTTGGTAATCTATCTGGCGATCTTCCAATGCTGCATTAATTCTGGGTATGTTTCGGGCTACATTTCCCATGGTAGAAGCTTCCTGTAGATTAGTAACCGTTTCGCTTCTTCCCCACTGCGGACAATTCCTATAATATTGAGCCTCACCACACCCCCAACACTGTAGGGGTGGTTTCTGATTTTTCCCTTGCTCAGGCTTGTTGGAAGCCTCTGTGGGTTTGTCTTCCGCAAGTCACCAGGTTCTTTGGTAGTTCCTTCCAAACTGTTTACTTACTGAGCTCCTTGTAGAAGTCTTAAAATTGTTGATTTTACCATTTTTTTAAATTTGAACTGATTTTCTGCTCTTTTCTGGGCTGCCAATTTTTACTCACCTCTCCTTTTGCCTTGGATTGTTGGTAACACATTCTTTCCTTTCGAATTTCCTCGTCCATGGTCCTTGGATTCAAGAACTCAATTCGTTCTTTCATGTGGGTTGGAAAACTACTTAAGAACCGTTGCACCTTAGCCTTTTCGTCCCTTAGATAAGGAACATATCTAAGTAAGGAGGTGAACTTGTTTATGTATTCATCCATCGTCATTTGACTTAATTTTAAGTCGTAAAATTCTCTGGACTTCTCGTCATAAAAGTGTTCAGTTAGATACTTGTCTTTAAAATATTTTTGAAATGCAACTCATGTCACGTCCTGATCTTCTATGCTGCAGACATTCTTAACTTCCTCCCACCACAGAGTGGCCTTCTCTCTCAACTGAGAGATGGCTAGCCTGGCTTTGAGATTGTTGCTATACTCGTAGACTTGAAAGTACTTATTCATATTTATCAGCCATGCTTCAGCCACCTCCTTCGCCTCTCCATCAAACGTGGGTGGTTTTATCTTCTGGAACTCACCCTGTAGTTCCACTTTCTGTTTCTTAATTTCTTCTTGTTCTCACACATTACCAGACTCAGCCTCATTGTAGTTTCTATTTTTGTTACTTCACTTTGAATGGCTTCTTTCCATTCTGTCGGTGGTTTGAGCCCTTCTTTTCCATTCATTTCCTTCTTGCATGTCTCTATTAGGACTGGGTTGTATCACTCCTTGATTCTATTTGTCTGGAAGACTCTTGAGTATCCTTTCTTGCTCTTGCATTAAGCGCTCGTTATCACTCCTAACTCGGACCATTTCCTCTTGTAGCTTCTGCACTGTGCTTAATTAGCAGAATACTAGTCCGATGTTGTTGTTCCTCCGACAGTCTACTAGTTTGCTGGTGTTGATCTACACACAGTTGAATCCACATCTTAGGATTCATTTCCAATTGTGGTTGAGGTGTAGGTTCTCACGTGTGGTGGGGTATTTGATGCGTTGACCCCCCTCCTCATATCGCCTCCTACTGTGTTATTTCTTTTCTCTCTGTGTGCATCATGTACACACAATTTTTCATATTAGGTGAACCCTAGGGTCCCAACGTGCGAACATTACTCTGATACAACTTGTAACGTTTAACATATATCAACATAAAAAAATAAAAAATAAAAAATAAAAAAATAAAATTAATTCTTACCTCGCTTAACGAGATGTAATTCGCATAAGGTATATAATAATATATTTGTCACACTTATATTATCCTTATACTTCAATTACCAGATTTTTCTACTAAAGTATTAAGCTTCACCTTTATTGGTTATCCTTATGGTAACACAATGCATTAATACATATGTTGTTCTTTGGGTTTGGGAAATGATTCACTTTGTTTGATGCATGGTGCAGGTTACTGTAAAATCCCGAGAGTACTTAATGATTATAAAAACAAATATCAGGCTTGAGTACTTTGCATAATGGGATTTTCAATTATGTTTTCAATATTTAATATCATGTGGTTTGGTTGTACCCTCGCATTGAATTTGGGTTTAAGTGATGCACACTTGTCTTTTTGGTTACTGTCGAATCTAAGGAATGAGATCTACGGCTGGGAATGTTGGATGCTGACTTAGGGTATTGACCCCGCCGAACCCTAACCGCTTTGGTCATTTGGGCAAAGCTCTGCGGCGTTGCTACTCTGAAACTTGGTCACAGCTCTAGGTCCTTCAGCCTCATTTATGAACCTTACCTTGGCGTTCACGGTATGGCGTTTACGGTGAGTAATCGTTGTTTTCAACTATTATGTTATCCTTTATTGTTTCTGAGCTTGGGTTGTTCACAACCCTCCCACTATTCACCCTGGTTTGGGTTACTGTTTTCTCTTTCATTCAATATAGCAAGGTCACTCCTTCTGGCGATTGCTCTGCACCTTTTTTTATAGTTTTCTTTGAGAATTCCTCCCTTTCTTTATGTAATAGTCAGCTGGGTTGTTCTAGAGTTGTGCGGTGCACCATGCCTTCACCGACGACATACTGGTTGGCGTTTCGTTACATGTAATGTGTTTTAGCGTCAACTCTGGAACTAGTTCTTCCTTCTTCCTACTCTCGGCATTATATTTTCTTACTCTCCCTTCTGTCTTTTACGCAGAGTTCATATTCCACCCGCGGGTTACTTAACATAGGTATGCTAGGGTTTTCTATTCACTGTCTCTACATTATCATTTCCCTTTCTTTTGCAACTACATTCTGCATATCTTAACATCCTCGTTGGCTTGCGCAAGTATGATTCCTCGAGGTTATAGGTGCTTTTGTTCGATGCTTTGTATTTTCTTCTTATTGAAGATATGGGTCTCACCCCGCCCTCATGGTTTACTCTACAAGTACCGGGTAGCCCACAGAAATCCTCTAAGATTTAGAGCGGTGACGTTTATTTGATAGCCCTTAGGCTTCATAGCTATGAGATGTTAAACGTTTACTGTTGTATAAAGAGTTATAGTTTGGATAGTAGGTGAATGGTTTTTTTGTTCGGTGCCGAGACTGCCTCATATACAACAATAACTTTGTTTTACATTAATTGGGTTATTTGAATTCTTTTGTTCTGTTAGCTCATATACAACAATAACTCTGTTTTACATTAATTGGGTTATTTGAATTCTTTTGTTCCGTTAGTAATTACCAGCCAGATGGCTTTGCTCTGGATTCTCCAGCTACTCTGTTGAGTTATACCTCTTGTTTGAGACAGTTGATATATGGATGCTTTGTCCATTTGTGTTTCTATTTTATATTAATTAGCTGAGTAATGATGTAATTTCTTGTTCTTCAATAGTACGTTATGAAAGAATTCTTCGGGTTGCTATGTTCATACTTTATAAAGAAATCAGTCTGGGCTTTCGACAGTGGCTCTCATCTCTTTGTATGAATAGCATTTTCTATTTAAATCTTTCAATTTGTTGAGTTAAGGGTTGTCCAGACCATTCCAGAATCATGTCCGTGTATAGCATAGGATGATAGGAATGACCCAACCCAAGATTTCAAGTTTTCAACTCTAAAACCTGGGTTAATGATTTCCTATTTTACTATTTACAGGTTCTTGGCTTATTCTTATTTATGTGATAATGTCTTGGTTGTCTTTCTTTCTAGGAATTTTCTTAATTTATTCCATTATGACTTCTTTAACATTTTAGACATAACCATTTCCTTTCTATTTTTTTTCTGTGTAAATAAAGCAATGTTAACTTTCTGTTCACAACCATCAGAAACAGGAACTACGCACCTCACTTCCTAGAGTTATCATTATTGTATTAAACCAATAATTTGAGAAACTTACCTATAACAATATGCATTTTTTAGAAAAAAGGTATTCAAAGTTTACACAGTGGCTTTTAGAGAAATAGAAATGTAACTGAAATTTATTCAGCAAAATAGAAACTCAACATTAAGCAATTACCCTTTAGAAAACATTAACCATAACAAAGATATTATCTGAAAGGCGACTTAAAATATCTTAGGAAACTGTAACAAAATACATCTTTATCTAGATAGCAGAACTCAACAAATTCACTTATATGTTTTCTTTATCTGGATTTGAATGATGATGTCCTCCCTACCGTGAGAGAGGCGATTACGTTCTCATCTCTCCCATGCTCCACACCTGAGATAAGTATGTTGACAAAGACTCCGGAAGAGACCACAAGACCCCAAGTCCAGTCTTCTTTTTAGGGATTTCAAAATTGTTGAGAGTATTCCCACTAGTCACCACCAACTTAGGGAATTCACACTCTCTAATCGTTTCCTTATATTAGCCACAAATAGATCAAAATCTCTCTTTCTCACTGGGATGTACCTTTATCTTCAGAAAAAGAGGTAACTAACTAAATTGTTTTGTGTTCAACCACTTCTCAGTTCTTGGAATACTTTTAACCATCACTCTTTTTTCACTTTACTTTTTTTATGAAACCACTTTCCATAACTAAATTTTATTTACCTTTGATTCAAAACAAAATTAATTTATGTTAGTTAAATAATTTTTCTAACAAAAAAAATAGATGTCTTAGTTTCTCAAAAAAAGAAATAACATAACAAATAATTGACATTTAAACCTTGTCACATGAGAATAAGGAAATTTTAAAAGTAATAAATATAAAAAATTATTCGGTATAGAAAATTTTAAAAATTTTAAATATAAAAAGTTACTCAGTATGAAAATTTTAAAAACTATATATAAGGTCACAAGGATAAAAAGTTATTTATTTTCGAGAATAAATCATTTTGGCCGATGAAGATGTGAATCAATTGAGTGGGTTTGGTCACTAACACGCGTTTTCTCACTAACATAAGACTATGCTCGTTAATATGAAGTCAAAATATTCGAGGGAAAAAAAATGAAACCACCAATAAAAAGAAAATACAAAATTACTGCACTCTAATACATTCGTATAATTATTACAATAAATTTGTTATATAGACTTATGCATGCAATGATATGGTATAAATGTAAAAGTTGTAAAAGTTAAAAATTGGGTAGGTAAAAGTTAAAAAGTTGTAAATGAGCAGCGATCAAAGTAGTAAATGTACGCCTCATAAACCCAAATAGATAATCATTGATCTTTACTTAAAACATCATCTATTTGTAAATATATACCTCACAAAGCTAGATAAAGATTAAAAAAAAAGTGCAAATAAATATTTCATAAGATAAAGAAAAAAAAAAAAAAAGTGCAAATATATACTTCATTTCATAAAGCTAGATGAAGATCAAAAAAGATAATCAAATACCATCTAGTAGTTGCAAATATACACCTCATAAAGCTAGATAAAGATCAAAGTGGTGGATCAACACGTTATAAATCGACACCTCACCAGCCTAGATAAAGGTTAAAGTTGTAAATACCACTTCAAATAAAGATGACGTGACAATTGGCAAAAGAGATGTTTACTTTTAATACCTAGGAGTTGTATAGAGAACTTGGAGAATATCAAAATTATAAAAAGCTGATCACCATATTCCTACATATCACCAATGACTAAAAAAAACTTATCACCAATGCACCAGGAATGTGGGAAATGTAAAGTTCCAAAGAGGAAGTTCAATGCCTAGATGAATGTAATTGCTATGACAAAAAAACATCCAATTTGCTATGACCAAAAAAAATTCAAATTTTATAGGAAAGTTTGTCAAAATAAAATTTCGCAACTTAGAAGGAAGTAAGAGAATTTAGTGAAATTTAGTGAAATAATTTTAGATATGTTGATTATTTATAACGTGGGAAATGTAAAGTTCTAAAGAGGAGCTAGATGAATGCAATTATGACCAAAAAAAATCCAATTTGTTATGATAAAAAAATTTCAATTTGTTATGACCAAAAAAACTAATTTAAAAAAAAAAAAAAAAAAAATCACCAATTCAGAAAGAAAGTTGAAAAAAAGCTTGTCAAAATAAAATTTCACCAAGTCAAGAAGAAAGTGAAGAAAGTAGGAGAATCTAGTAAAATAATTTTAGATATGTTGATTATTTGATATAGATGTGATATCACCAATTGAGAAAAAAAAGTGAAGAAAGTAGGAAAATCTAGTGAAATAATTTTAGATATGTTGATTATTTCATATAGATGTGACATTGGATAGACATGTTTTTAGATATATTGATTATTTGATATAGATGTGATATTTAATAGACATCCAAGATGGAAATTTTCAAATTTAACCTCATTTGAAATTTCATTATTTAGTTCATCTCATTTGAAATCATTAATTATTTAGAAAGATAAGTAATCTTATATTGATTATTTGATCGGGATAGATATACCAGATGGAAATTCCACCTCATTTGATACTTATTTAATAAGATAAATAATTTTAGGTGTATTGACTATTTCATCATTTGAAATCATTGTTTTTATTTTAGTTTCTTTTGATTCACTGATGGGGAATTCTTGTTCTGGACAACAATGTGCCACTAATGTTAACACAATATCTACTCCTGAGTAAAAGCATAATCAAGACACTTTATTATAAAAGGCAAATTATCAAAGTGCAATCTAGTTTGTTTTTTCACAAGTAAAAATCGTGTTTCTTCATAAATAAAAATCTCCATATTTCATAAATAGGATTAAGCAATGGGTTCAAGCCGATTATTCGAAGGCTTTCTCGATCACGAAATTCCATCTCATTTGAAACCATTAATTATTTAATATTAAATCATTAATTATTTAATATTATTTAATAAAATAAATAATTATATGTACTTAAATCCTTTAAAATCCAATCCATATGACAACAATGTAATTACAAAATCAAAATAAATATATATATATATAATGCATTAAAAAAGATATGTACTTAAATCCTTAAAATCCAATCCATATGACAACAATGTAATTACAAAATCAAAATAAATATATATATATATAATGCATTAAAAAAGATATAAGAAATATCCTTAAACAAAAGCCATTTTAAATTGGAAATTAATTACATTTCAAAATTCACAATTAAACATATTTATACGCTAAATACACACATCAGCAGACGACATAGGTTACTTTGGCAATTCCATGGCAATAAAACGAATATCACCTGGGCACCTGATATGCCACATCAGATGTGAAAAATTAAAATCTCAGAAATCTTATTTGGCCTTTGCAGGAGCCATTATTCCCTTAATAGACTTGACAATCTTCTTGGCAATCCCTTCATTGCGGATCTCTTCGATTTCTACTCGTCTGACATGGGGTTTAGGCTTCTTGGGAATCGTCACAGTCAGCACTCCATCAACGCCCATGGCAGCCTTCACAGCATCCACGTCAGCATTCTCTGGCAAGCCGAGGCGCCGCACACGAGTCCCAATTATAGGACGTTCTCGCACGTGCCACGTGGCGTCCTTGTCATCCCCGTTCTCGTCTTGCTGCTTCGCGCTGATCTCCATGACGCCACTGTGCATCTGGAGCTTCACATTTTCTTTCTTCAATCCTGCAACAATTAAGGCTTTTAGCAGAAAATAGATAGAGCTACGTAAGGCAGAAACAGCCATGGCTACAATTGCAGACTAAATTAGGCGAAATAGAGAGATAAAAGAAAAAATTAGGGGTTTTAGCAGATAATGAAGCTAGGTAGGGCAGAAATGGCCATGGCTAAACTTGCAGGTTAAATTAGGCAAAATAGAGAGATAAAAGAAAAGATATTGAACATACCAGGAAGGTCTGCCTTGATAACATGAGCATGGGGGGTTTCTTGCCAGTCGACTGCAATGATTTCATATGGATCGCCATTAACTGTGCTGAAAATATCTACGCCCATTTCGTTGATACCTTAGTTTTCTTCTGTTCACGATTACACAGAAAGAAAGAGCTTGAAAATGATCACTGTGAAGCAAAATAGAAGATGAAATATTTAGAAAAACGGCCTGGAAATGATCACGACCGAGTGAAATCGAAGATGAAATATTTATAGAATAGGTGAAGAGAAGTTTCGGGAGTGTTCAGGGGAGTCCAGAAGCTCCCAGATAGAAAGAATAGGGTCCGGAAGAGGCCAGAAATGTCTGGACCTTCGCTGCGTTTTAAGTCGCGAAATCCAACATTTACCGCAGGGAAGAAATGGGCCCCGCTGATGGGTTACTGCGATCGAGTAAAATTGAGACTAACAAGGTTCGAACTCGGGTTCCACAAGATAAATGAAGATTCTTGGGACAACTATACATTCGACAGATCGTTCTTTCCAGTAGTGATTTAATCAAAAACCCTAGCTGATTTGAATTGAAGAATTTTAATGACGTTCCAGATCAAAAAAATGTCTAAAGAGCTAAATATCGAACCAACAAAATATCATACAATCAAGTTCCTTTATCATAGTGTTTTTGATGTGAATTATGATAAAAAAAGTTTGTGGTCTTGTGAATCTTTCTTTCCACAAATAAGTTATATAGACGGTCTACAATTAGGTTGCTTCCAAATTGGTTAAGAATGTCCTTATACGTAGGACACTCATGACAAAGTGTTCTTCGGTTTCAACCACTCCTTCACAAAAGACACAAGTTCTTTCTTCCCACTCTTCTTTGGGAATTTTTCCTTCCACAAATAGGTCACATACACTGTCCACATTCAAGTGCTTTCGAACTGGCTACAAAGGTCCTTATAGGCAGGACACTCTACGACGAAGTGTCATTTGGTTTCAACTGCTCTTTCCTCACAAAAGACACAAGTTCTTTTTTCCTGCTCTTCCTTGGGAACTACCCATCTACTTGTTTCACATCTAAGATGATGGGATCTGGTCCTTAGTTATGCTATTAACATATTATTCTTTCCCTTGGCTACAAATGTCCTTATAGGCAAGACACTCCATGATGAAGTGTCATTTGGTTTCAACTGCTCTTTCCTCGCAAAAGACACAAGTTCTTTTTTCCCACTCTTCCTTGGGAGCTACCCATCTACTTGTTTCACATCTAAGATGATGGGATCTTGTCCTTAGTTGTGCTATTAACATTTTAGTCTTTCCCTTGATTGGAGCACTCAAATAGGTCTTTTCATTATGCAACCATGTTGAGTTGAAATTATTAACATATATCATTTTATTTATAGCCAACCTGTTTCTCCCACATGATAGTGCTGAATTTTTCAAATACCCAATTTTTTATATCCACTTTAGAATTAGGACTATACCAATAACTAATTCCTCATTTTCCCATCCACTTGTCATTTTGCTTCCTCCAAATTTTCTTCCAAGTACAATATACTTTTATTTCCTACTTTTTAACACTTTTGTTATGATCAACTTAATTAAATCTGTTAATTGTTTGTAGTACATCCTTTTCATCATATTTATTGGACGGTAGATAAGGTGGTATCCTTGTATTACATCCTTTTCATCATATTTTGGATGGTAGATAAGGCAGTATCCAAGAGAGAATGAAAGATCATACATTATGAGTTATTTGTAACCTTAAAATACAACAAAGAAAAATCATGTTTTCCAATTAATCAAAATACTAGCAATTGCACCAAATGTTGCAAAGGAAACACATATTAAAAATAATTGAAAATAAAAAGTAGTACATTCGATGCTAAGATGGTTTCCTTCTATACAAGTTTGGTGCATATTTATTTCTTCTCTCGTAGTCTTTTTTTACTATTTTTTGAAAAGAATCTTGACATATTAAAAATAATTGAAAATAAAAAGTAGTACATTTGATGCTAAGATTGTTTCCTTCCACACAAGTTTGGTGCATATTTAATTCTTCTCTGGTAGTCTTTTTTTACTATTTTTCAATATTGAACTGTCTCTAAACAAAATCTTGCA
Organism: Pinus albicaulis; assembly: GCA_034641835.2. Classification (NCBI taxonomy): domain Eukaryota; kingdom Viridiplantae; phylum Streptophyta; class Pinopsida; order Pinales; family Pinaceae; genus Pinus; species Pinus albicaulis. Next base: position 440,210,277 of record CM076584.1, read on the forward strand.
ATATCTTACATCCTACCAACACATAATTTGTTTCTAAATGTATTGAATTATGCATTATTATATGTGAAGGTCCAATGAAGGATATTGAATTCTGCATTATTATATGTGAAGGTCCAATGAAGGATATTTATTTTTGCATTATTATATGTGAAGGTCCAATGAAGGAGAAGGATTCATGTCATATGAACTTTCCAATTACCAAGGATCTAATCTTAAACTTTTCTAGAAGTGAATACTACTTTCCAATTACCAATGATCTTATCTTAAACTTTTCTACAAGTGAATACTTTCTTCCACCATTTACGCAATCAGTGCATAAATATAAGGCTGTGATAATTTTCAATCATAATTTTAAGAATGTTACACTTCAAGGCATATTAGTCTTGTCTTCATTAACTCGTCTAAATGTTTTTCAGTTAGAGAGAGTAATTTTTCCTCCCCTTCAAAACTACTTTCAATCCTAGCAAAAATTATAGAAGTTATTGTTGATTGTTTATGAGGGTTGTGTAAATGTGACCGGATTATATAGAGGGTTGTGTTTGGAGTTCCCCATCCTTCTCGAGTTCATTATTAATCATTGTAGCAATTTGGAGGAAATTACTTCAAGTATATATAATATGACTTCCCTTCAACATTTTTATATCACAAACTGCCATGATCTTCACAAGTTATCCAATGATATAGAAGATCTCCGCTCATTGAAAATGCTCAAGTTGTATGCATGTCCAAGTTTATAAGAACTACCATATTTAACAAACTTTATTTGGGACACACTTTGGGGATTTAAAGGTGGAAGCACACATCTAATGACTAACACATCCAACCACATAAAAAAAAATTAGCAAACTTTATTTGGGACACACTTTGGGGATTTAAAGGTGGAAGCACACATCCAACCACAGAAAACAAACTTTAACAAACTTTATCTAGGACACACTTTTGGGATCTAAAGGTGGAAGAACTCTCAATTATCATCTCACGGTGAAGAGTGGTGCAGAGTGGGAGGGGGAGTTCTTCCCAAAGGCAAATGCCTTACCTCCACGCAACAATTTGACTGCTAAGTCAAGGAAGACATACAATTCTAGGAAGGCATACATAACCATTAGGCCCATTCAAGCTGTATAAACATAAACAAAATAATACAGTTTGAAATTTATGTTATAAATCTTAAAAAAAAAAAACATAATAATGTAAAGCATCTTATAAAATAGATTAGTCACAGCCCATTCAAATTGTATAAACATAATAATAAGAAAAAATACACTTTGAAATTTATGTTATAAATCTTTAAAAAATTAAAATAATAATATAACACATCTTATAAAATAGATTAGTGATAGCTCTTTTCTTAGTACTAGATAGATTAAAATTTGATATTTATCTTAAAAGTAGTTATACTCTTTTTACTCTTTTAGTTAAATTGATTAATAAAAAAATGTTATATGAACAAGTGTCATATGAAATGAGTTATAGTTTTTTAGACACGTGTTATTGATAAACCATGGTATTGTAACAAATCCTATTTAAAGTAGGGTTGAATTTCCATGATTAAGAATCTTGTTACACATTTTATGGTTTTTTAAATGTATATATATGTTTAACTCATAAATTAAATTTTATTATAATTAATAATAATAATAATAATAAAGTCAAAATTAGAATTAATTTTTTATGATTTTTTAAATTTGTAATTGTGTTATATAATATAAATCCAATAACTTACTACAAATATATATCTATCAATTATTATAAATTATTTAATTTATAATGGTATAACTTTTATATATCAACAACACTAGAATTTATATATTTGATAACAATTAAATTTATATATTAACAAAATTTGAGTTGTAGAACACTTCTACATTTATGTTAAACACCACCACTAGCTTTTTAAACCCAAGCTTGCTTACTACAATTATACTCTCTTTTCAAAATAACATAGTAACATATATTATTTTTGTTTACTACAATTATATTCTCTTTTCAAAATAACATTGTAACATATATTATTCTCTTTTCAAAATAACATAGTAACATATATTATTTTTGTTTACTAAAATTATATTCTCTTTTCAAAATAACATTATAACGTATATTATTTCCCTTGAAATATTAGGGAAGTAGATAGGAAGATTAGTGATAGCACTTTTCTTAGTATTAAATAGATTAAAAATTGATATTTATCTTAAAATTAGTTATATTCCTGTTTACCTTTGTAATTAAATTAATTAATAAAAAATGTTATATGCACAAGTGTCATATGAAAAAAGTTTTGGGGTTTTTTTTAGACATATATTATTGATGAATCATAATATTGTAACAAATCTTGTTTAAATTGAAGTTGAATTTCCATGAGTAACAATCCTATTATATTTGAGAGTGCAAACTTCTACTATACTTTTATAATGATAATGTAGTTTTCCTAAAACAATTTATGAACAAATCTTATTACATATTATATATATATATATATATATATATATATATATATATATATATATATATATATATATATATATATAACTTATTAATTAGATTTTATTAAAATATCATAATTTAATTAATTCTTATGATTTTTAAAGTTTTTATAATGTATTATATAATATAATTCCAAAACTTACTCACACGGATATCTATCAATTATTATCAATTATTCAATTTAGAAAACCGAAATAGTATAACTTTATTAATAATAAAAAAAAATTATGTAACAATTAAATTTATATATTAATAAAAATTGTGTTGTACAAAACTTCTACATTTATGTTAAACGTCACCATTCTTTTTTTTTTTAAGACCGAGGCTTGTTTACACTATAAGTATACTCTACATAAATATTATTTTATTTTGACATTTAAATTCATAAAATATATGAAATAATTTGTTATAAATACTTTTTTTTTAAATACTCTACATAAATATTATTTTATTTTGACATTTAAATTCATAAAATATATGAAATAATTTGCTCATTAAATATATATATTTTTTTAATTAAATAATTAAATGATCATTATTATTTCAATGATAAAATTAGCAGATTTGAAGAGAAACTCCACTTATGAAAAAAAAAAACTCTTAAACTCCAACTCCAGTGATACATTCTTATATAAAAAATCATAGGCGCTATTGATTTCTGGATACGGCTGCCAGCTTCATGCAGTGTATAGCTTCCACACAATCTATGCACAATCGTTTTGGATCGTTGATAACTTCGGAAGTATACACATATCTTAGTAGATGAATTTGCTAATAGCACTTACTACTTAACTTTTCATTAATAGGCCGTTGTTGCCAGACCTTGCAGTTGCTTCAACTTCACTATGGAACTTTGAATATTTCAGAACCCTTAACTCTAATAACAGTAACAGTAAAGTACTTGACTTATAGTGTGTTTATAGCTTATAATTACTTTTATTTGACCTATAGTGTGTTTATAGTTTATAATTATTTTTATTTTAAGCATTAATAAGTTGAATGGTTATACAAATCAAGATTTAGATTTAATGATTGAAGAACTCTTAATCATCTAACAATAGATTTAATGATTTTGTTTTCAAATAGAAACGCCTTACAACACAACTAGAAAAATAACATTTCCTATTAATCTAACTCTCTAAAACAAAACTTATTAAGAATGCAATGTTCTAATCAATATGGGATTATTCATCTATCCCATATATAGCGACTTTCAAAATAGTTTTATATATGGCAACTCTCAAAATAGTTTTCTAATATTGTTGTGAGAAATTTTTAATTATATTTTTATTTTATTTTTTTAATATATCTTGTATATTTATAGAGTTGTAATTTTATTTATTAATTTATTTAAGAGATTAATTTAAAATTAGGATATATTTGATTTTATTATTAAGTTTAAATGATAATAAAAATAGATTATTTTATTGAAGTTCTAGTCTAAAATCACTTTTTAATTTTAGAGTATTATTAAGAATTACATCTCATTATAATAATGAGTTATTATATATTATATATAAAGGCATACATTTTTTCTTCATATAAATGATAATGATGATTAATGTGACACTAGTACCAAGACTAATATGGTCCATCAAACTTTAAGAAAGTAAGAGATTCATTGAGACTATTTAATATTTTATTTGTATAATAAAAATGATGATGATGATTAACATGACACTAATACCAAGACTAACATGGTCCATCAAACTTTAAGAAAGTAAGAGATTTATTGAGACTATTTAATATTTTATTTGTATGATAAAAAAAAAGAGAGAGAAACATTCCTATATCACTATAGTTTTGCTAACTTAACAAGTCAAGAAGGTTGGTAGTGTGGCTTGGAAAAAGAAAGGATATGAGTAAGAGTTAGACAATCTAAGAGAAAGTGTTTTTCATCTTCAACTCTCTTAGTACCCCAAAAGTAACATACTCTTTTGTCCCAAGGTATATCTATATATATATATATATATATATATATATATATATATATATATATATATTCTCATTCCTAGTTGAAAATTAAGTTATGATAGATTTTGTCACCTTTAAGAAAAAAAATATGTAATCATGGGTTAATAGTAATTTGGAGTTGTTCTTGTCATGTTTATGTGTGTTTGAATTTATGCATAATGCTCCACCCCTAATTCTTTGTTGTTGATTGAAAATTTCTATCTCTCATTTTTAATATATAAATGTTTCTTATAATAACCTATTTCAACTAAAAATTAGATTATGGATTTAGCATACATAATAGAAACAAAAGAATAAGAAGGTAGAGAAAAATGAAAGGACAATACTTCTCTTTACCTTCTATGGTTCCAAACCTTCTTATAAAAGAACCTTACTTTAGGACGCATTGCTATAAATAATAGTTTTTCTAATGGTTTGATGAAACAATTTAAAATTGACTTGTCTAAACATTCTACTCTCTGGAATTTTTTGGGAAACCATTATGCTAAAGCCATTATGTAACTGTTGGTGAAATTGGAATTTCTAATTGTTTAAATTGCATTTTTTTTTTGTATTTTAAATTGTTTAAATTGTAATTTTTAAAGTATAAATTTATTCAATGCTTTAACAATATCCTATTGCAATTAGATTGTGCAATCATGTCCATTTATATTTGCTATTTCAACATTTTTTCTAAAATTTTGGTTTGATTGTACAATCTCAAACATTGATACATACAATTACAATTATTTTTCTAAAAATTAAATTAAATTTATTTAAATAAACCACTCTATTTAAAACGCATTATACAATCTCGACTATTAATATTTGCTATTTCAATCTTTTTTTCTAAAATTTTCATTTAATTATACAATCTCAAACATTGATATCTACCATTACAATTATTCTTCTAAAATTTAAATAAAATTAATTTAATAAACCACTCTATTTGAAATTTAGTGAAATAAAATTGTCATTGTTATAGGTTTAAACATATTCCCCTTACTTTTATGAGGTCTTATGTTCATTCCATTGAATTTATGCTCCAATGAGTCCTCCATTAGCATCAACAAATCCAACGAGATATTTGGGTAGATTTAGCGGAACATGTGAATACAAGATCGACTCAAAATTTACAATTAAATAGAACTTTGTGACATTTTCTCATCGTTTAAACTTTGGTCTTCAGAAATGGGTATCATTTCTATATAAAAGAGAAAGTATAAGTTAGATCTTCATAAATGGGTATGAGAAAGTATAAGTTAAAATAATAATAATTTTAATAACATTTACGGTAGTTTAATTGTTGATTAAAGTAGTATGAATTTTAGTGATGGAAACTGAGAGATTCATGGTTCAAATATTTATGTTGTTAGTAGTTATATGGTAGACGGGCTATTGGGTTTCTCTAGGATTGAAAAAAAATAAAAAATCATCATTTACAAATTTCATCTCCAAAGTACTTTTTTTCTTTGTTGAGACTTATACATATGGCTTTGGCACTTTCAATGCTCCTCTTTAGATGTGGTTTTCATGGTTGCATTTCACTCTATTGGATCTTTGTATCTCTATTTCCTCTCAGGTTGCTTATGCTGCAATATCCATGCATACTCTCCCATCCACTTAAAACTCACAATAGATCCACACATGCTAGTCATTTTGTGCATGCCATGCTCAACTCCACATTAGCCTATTTCTTAGGGCTTCTCTCTGGACTTCGACCTCAATGCTACAATTCGCAACCACGATCTCCTTCTCGAGGCCACAATCTCATCCCTTGGCTTTGATACCACTATTATAAATAATGAAAATCCAAGAGAAAATAATTGTAGTAACAATAACACATAAAACATACAAGTTTTATCATGAAAAAACTCAAAACCTAGAAAAAATAGTTAATAGATCTATTATTATGGTATGTCTTAGATACAACTATACTTTGACTTAAAAGCAACCAAACCTGGGCAACATCCTAGCCCAACCAAGTGAGTCCTCATCTCAACTCAAACATATTGGAGAATCCCCGAGCCTTTTAAAGGCTCCATCACATGTAATCCACAAGCTCTAATACCAAAAACCACCAAAACCATGTGCCCACCTAACAACTGTGATTATTTCACCAATTCAACTTTACCCTAACATTCCCCAAGTTTTTTAAAGGCTTCATCACATGTAATCCATGGGCTCTAATACCACTGGCCACTGAAACCATGTGTCCAAAACCACCATTATGAACCAAATAACTTTAACTCTTTCACCAATTCAAATTTACCCTAACAATTAATACTACAATTTCAGTGAGGAAAAATAACATGTCAAAAATGGAAAAATCACCTAAACTAAAAATAAACCTAACACTTGCAACAAGATTTTAATGGATCAAATAAGTTTACTTAGAGAAATGAATAATTGTGTATGACGATTGTTTATAACTATATTAACACTGTTGAAACATCAAATTTTAATAGCAATGCACATATCTCTAAAAAGTGAAAAATTAATTGCTATTTTGGTTGTGGTAGACAAATTCCTTGAACGTGCCCACTTTTATCTTCTAACTCATTCATTTTTAACAAGAACAGTTGTAGTAGCTTTTATGGAGAATTCATAAGCTCCCTTAGCAATCCTAAAAATATAGTCAATAAGAAAGACCTAATGTTACCTACAATTTTTGGTAGGTTTTGTTTGTTGGTAATAAGTTGACCTACAATACTTAACACTTATACTATTCTCAATTAGAAAGATGATATTTTTATTTCTTCACTTTTAATTGTGTAGTAATATGTTTTCTATAGTTCAATATGAGATACTAGTATAGCTTATAATTTTATTGCTTCAGTTTTAATTGCATCGTAATATGCTTGAGTGGGCCTAATGGTTAAGAGCATGTGTTTCCTCCTAAGAGGCCACGGGTCGAAAACTAGAGGAGGTACAAAACTAGAGGGGGGTAGAGTATGTATGCCTTCGTAGACTTGCCAGTCAAATGGTTGCATGGAGGTGGGTCCCTTGTCCCACAAACAATGGGGTTTCATACACCAATTTGGTGTATGTAACTCATTCCATATTGAACAAGGGGGTCCGTTGTCCCACAAATTAATTTAGTTTCCGTTATGAGGTGGGTCCCTTGTCCCACAAATTAATTTGGTGTATGTTATGAGAGAGTATTGTAGCTCATTCCATATTAGGGGGTCGCATACACCAATTTGGTGTCTGATTGGCTATCAATAAAATATTTCGATTTCCACTTTAAGTGAATATTTTACATCAATTTTAAGTAAAGATAAAGAAATGAAAGTAAACAATTTTTATTACAAATAAAATATTTCAACAATTCTTTATATATAAAAAATAAATGAAAGTAAAAAAATTCTTAGTATACTGAAGACGTATAACGTATTTTATGTTGAACATGATAAGTGACATTTAAAAAAAATATATTAATAACAAAAATAAAATCAATATCAACCGTAAATAAAATATTTTAATGTCCACCTTAAGAAAAATAATTTTATATCAACTCTATATATAGAGATAAATAAATAAATTAAAAATTTAACAAAGATTTAATTTTTCAAATGGGTGTTTTCTACTTCCAAATACAAGGGAGATGTAATTCTTTCAATGATTAATATGGAGTTTATATGTAGCATATAATAAAATATTAATAAAAAAATCAATATGGATTATAAACCAACCTAGATCTATCTTAAATTTGTATCTATCAAGCAGAGAGGGAACAAATATGGAGTTAAGATAGATCTAAGCTTGCATTTTATAGTGAATTTCCTCGAGTATTTAAATAGGTTTCATCGTGACTAATACTATGGTAAAAATGATGGGTTGTCAAAAAGTAGAGCCTAAAAACTCTTAATGGTAAATTATTAATTTTATTTTTTCATTTCATTTTATTTTTATTTGATGGAATCAAAATGTTTATATAACAAAACATAACAACAACAAAACATTACAATATCTCTTCCATACTGATGAAGAGTGCCTCTCAACCTAATAAAAGAAAAACTCTCTCTCTCTCTCTCTCTCTCTCTCTCTCTCTCTATATATATATATATATAACATTTCAATGATGTGTTGCTCATTATGAGGGAGATGTGTAATTCTTTTTGTGTTCAAATTGAGTTACAATGTTGCATGCATACATACATACCTATATAAAATCAATAGAGAGGGTCTTGATATTTGTCTACTTTGCAAATCAAGTGAGGAAACAAACGAACATTTGTTTTTGAAATAATCATATTCTATCAATGTATGGAATGTGTGGGAACACTTGGTGGGTTAGTGATTGCATTGGAATGGGCCCTCCATAGAAGCTTGTTTGAAAATTTCATGGTAACAATGAGCCATGGTATATATGAACATATGGAATAAATGAAATCACATGATACAATATATTAACTAAGGGCCTTCAAGCAACCATGCATATTTGTGTAAATAACTTTATAGTTCATGAGGATAGAAAAAAACACATAGAACCATAAGTTCATCATAACCATAATGGTATACAAGCAAAGCATTCACAATGGACATACATAAATCTCTGCAACCTTCCATAGGTAGTGCTATTTCACACTTCCATATATTGGATTTTTTTCATCAACCATAGTACTAATGGATATAAGTAAATATACTTATATGTTTACCTTAATGATTGGCAACTAAAGGAGGGACTTCAACTCTCCACCAAATGATAGGCCAGCTACATTGCAATCTTTCTTGCAGCTGACCACTTTCGGGTCAGATTCAGAGTCTGAGGAGTTATTTGTGCAAGATAATTTTACAATGGTAATCAATCAAATATACAAGAGAGGGAGTCCACAATATTTATAAAATTATCTTTGGTAGTAAACACCACAGTGACTCTCTGCCTCTCTGAAATCAATCAAATGGATTCACCGAAGGCTCCGTTAAAACGATACTCAGTTCAAGGAGATTGATACACTATATAGGTGGTTTATCAACTAGATTTTCAAGGCAAGAACTGCAGGAATTTATAGACCATTGTCTAGGTGGTTTATCAACTTAATTATCAAGCATTAAGTGGTTTATTAGCTTCCTCAACAAGCACTTAGTGATTTATTAACTCTTTAAAAAAAAACCACAGTGGCTCAACTCACTTGCCTAGTCATTTATTAGTCTTCCAACAAGCACCCAAGTGGTTTAACAACCCATTCAACAAGCACTAAGTGGTTTATCAACCCATCCAACAAACACTGAGTGGTTTATTGACTTATCTAACAAGAACTTATTGTTTTATCAGCTTAGTCAACAAGCACCAAGCAATTCAAATCTCCACTGAGCCTTCATTCGCCAGTCAAACATAAGCACACAACCCAGAACTCAACAAAATCACAAGGAATGCCATCCCAACCTGTTGAAGCCTAGAAAAACTCTGCTTCAAACATCGGGGAAAACCACCCGGTCGGGACCTTAAGACAGCTCCTTTTCCATTTGGTATGGTGGCTCCGACTGGATTTAAAGGACCAGTTTCCTTGTAACTAAATGGATTGGATTGGATGGGTGGAAATGGGACTAGATTAACTAAAATAAAACTATCTAATTTAAGCTAAATACTGATAAAGAAATTCTAACACTAACCCGGGTAATTATATGTGAATACAAATTAAGATTGTTCCAATTCAACAATAACCATGAAAATGTATTATTAATTAAATTGAAATGTGAAGAAACAAATAAAGATAACTATGTTTAAGAAATTAAACAGAGTTGTATTAGCATATTGCATTCATCAATGTATACCATCTACATGTAATTATGAAAAATAACGTTTCAATTATACTCAGAAATGATATATAAAAGGAAGCGTTGTGAAAACAAATATACATATAAATGATAGCAATTTTAAAATGAATATCATAAGACAAAAGAGATCAACAGTGAACAGATAGAAATACCTTGTTCATCTTGAGGACTTTCAAATGCAATCTGATACTCTATCCAGTAACTATGATGCAAAATCAAATTCCAAAGGTACAGAAATGCAACACTTCAAAGATAATTCCACATAAAAATCACCAGATGTGATCCTTTTTTAAAAATATATAAGACAATGGAGTGCAGAAATGCAATCTCCAAGTCCAAAAATATGAAGATTCAGGACCCCTCTCTAAATGCATGAGAGGGGTTTAAATACTACTTAGCTAAATCTAAAAATAGTTTATTACAAAAATTAAGGATTCGGTTCAATGACCGTCCTTTTCCTAGGCTAAAATACATTGAAATTAAAACTAAATCTATCTATCTATGAACTTGATCTTTAAACTTGCAGGCATCTAGCATAGTTTTGAGAAGATGCGGTTGACCGACTTCGGAATTCAACTGTCCTGAAAAGACAGAGTCGGCAAGCGTAGGAGCAATCTTCTCTGTAGCATTGATGATACAATTAAGCGCACTGTGCTGATTGTGTGGCTTCACCAAGTACATCCAGTATGAGTCCCAATTCAATCTTGTCAGCCCTTGGATGGATTTTTCTCTTTCTTCTGCCTTTTGCCTCCATTCTGTTTGCAGTTGATTTTCCTGTGGGAGATATCCTGGAACAGTTTCTGGGACCAAATTAGCTTTGTGTAAATTGTCATTTACACAATCAGTGAGAGTGTTTGCCGCTGTAGCCGCTTCCTCTGCTGCCTTTTCTTCCCTTCTGATTTGTGCATCCAAGTTATTGAACAATATTTCTTTATGGTTTTCATTAATGATGGGTGCACCAGCTTTTCTGCCTTCTTCTGTCTTTTGCCATGCCAGATAATCATTGATCTTTTCATTAATCAAATCATAATCATTTCGTAAATCTACGACATGATTTGTGATTTTATCGCTCTCTTGGCACAAAGAATTCCATTGCAAGATTTTTTTGGCAGAAAACTTCCTCTTGTTGCAGTAGTTGATTGTTCAAAGAGATAGTTTCTAAAATGAATTCTGGAAGCTTAGGATCATCTTTATGCTGATCTTGGATAATCTGTATTTGTTTGTCTTTATCAGCCAAGATTTTTTGATGTCCTATTTGCATTTCTTGAAGTTGTTGTTGTAACTCTTCAAGTTTCAATTGTGCTTCTTATTGGCCTGTACCTGTTGCAATTGCTGTTGCAGAGCTTTTACCTGTTCTTCTTTTTCATTCAACAAAAGTTGTATCTCAAACGCTTTATCAATTGTTGCAGAAGCATAAGCTCCTGTTATTTGAGATAACTTAGTGAGATTATGAGTAGGCTCTGTGGTAGGATCTTTCCACAAAACATCTACTTGTTCTGCTTCAGTAGCAATTGCACTTTCTATTTTTCTCTTTTTCCTCTGTCTCTTCACTACTGCTTTGTATTTTGGGCTGTAGAATACATCTAGAGGAGGAATTTCCTCTACATTAAGTACAATTTCAGAGGAGGGTGTGATTGGTATGTGCTCTGTCACTGTGACTGTGCTGCTTGTTCCTGTGTTCAAAACTTTGGTTGTCTGGACAGGGGTCTGTACATTTTGTCCTTCTACATTAATCAATTGGTTAAAGGTTTCCCATTCTTTGTCTAACTCAATGGTGACTGGCTGTTGCTGTACACTGGTTGGAGGAGGATTTGTCTGTTGAGAAGTCAAAATTTGCTGTTGAGTAAGTTCTTTTGATTGTGCAGAATCTTTAATGGATTCTTCCATTTTATCTTCCTTTTCTTTAGACTTATTGGAATGTTCAGAATCTCTGTCAGATTTTGATTTATATTTACCTGTACTTGAACTGCCGTTAAGACTAACACTAGGAGTTTTCTCCCTTGCGGGCTCTAAGCGTAGATTATCCAAAGGAATAGGAATTAGTCTTTTTTCTTTGTAAAGCTTGAATTCCTGAAATTCCTCTGGAGACAGCTGCGCTTGAGCTGAATTCAAAACTTCTTTGAATGAATTTCTTGCTTGGAACATATCATCAAAAAGATCCTGTTCCCCAGAAAATTCCCTTACTTTGATTGCATTGGTAAAATTCTTAACAATATCATTTGGGTCGAATAACCTTCTCGAGAATTTGAACAGCTGTAGGCATGTAATGTTGCCTATCTCTTGAAATGAATGACCAATATCAAGCAGTGAAAATGTTCCACATTTTACGGGAAATTGTGGCCAAATTCCCTTTTTCTTCTCTTTTAAATATTTTGTTATACCTCCCTGGCCACAGGTCTGATAAGCAATTTCCCGAGCTACAAGTCTATCTGGAACATAAAGGGGTAAAACATGGGGAGAAGCATAACTTCCAAAAACCCTAATATAAGTGAACAATTCTTCTCCAAACCACCTCGCGACGGGGAGAATATCAACCTCTGTTTCTGAGGATAACCTAGGGGCATCCTTATTATACAATGTTTTGTACAATGGCAGCATTATTCCATGACAAATTTGGTAAAAATGGGGGACAAACTTAGACTCCCATAGTTCTTTATGGTACACATGAATGGGCAAAGGATCGTGGATAGTCCATTTCCAGCCCATCACAGGGAATTTAGAGACATAGCAGATGGCGTCCATGACATAAGCAGATAAATAAAAAGGCGGATAAACCCGTTGAGAAACATTTCGTTTAGACCGGTAGTGAAAAATAGCAGTGGTCAAATTATCGGATAGGATTTTGGCCCAGTCTACAATTGTAGAATTAACAGCAGCATTCAACAAAGGAAGCCATTCGGGTAAGATCATATTTATGTCAGACTTTCCAAAAAGCCTGCATAACATGGCAGCAGTAAAACAATAAGGAGAGGTAAGTGAACCCGTGCTGTACATACCTTGTTTGTTTTTCTTCAATGGTTCATTTCTTTTGGTCCACTCCTTTGTGCATTCTGCCAAATTTGCATGTTCTCTGGCAAAATCTTCCATGAATTTTTTGTTGTAAGTCGCCTGAGGTTCTGGCAACTTATACATTAATCTCATATCTTATATGGTGAATGACCCGATTAGCTCTTCAGATGGAGTTCTGAATTGTCTGTCTGAAATATCTGTGCTATCCAGCACCCATCTCACCATGTCTGTATATGGGAGAATCCTTGGCCTTGCTGCTATTCTATGCAGAAATGAGCAAGCCAAGTCTCTAAGGGTTTCTTCAGACGTATTCTTGGAACCTGCTGTAGCTGCAACTTTTATCACCACAGGGTTTTCTTCTTCTAACAGATTATACATTCCTTCCCAAGTGGATATACCGGCATTCTTGTTACAGGCGGTGTCTGCATATAGCGAAGCCATTTCTTTGTTTTCAGAATTTGAGCTCTTCTCCTTCTTACCCATAGTGTTTAGTGGAAGCTTTGTATAGACGTTTGCTCCTTCGTGCCTGCGTTTTACGAGTAAATGAGAGTAATGGTATAAGAAAGGTGATGAGACTGTTTTAAATGTGAAAGAGGATGAAATATAATATTTTAATTGTGAAACGAATTTCAATCCAAACACAATCTCATTTACCATTAATAATCAATCCAATCATTTAATTTAATTATTAAAGCACATAACGGATTTGACATATGGGAAGATTGCCTTGGGATAGCGCGCCTACATGAATCTGTGACATTGCGATCTGCGATTTCTTTGCCTTGTCTCACTTAACTCTCATATTAATAGCAATATCGCAAAATGAAGTCATCGCAGTTATGAAAATAGCGCAAAAGCGGAAATTGCGCAATAGCGCAAAAGCACATATCGCAAAATCGCAAAAGCGCATATCGCAAAAGCGCATAATTGAAAAGAGCGCAAAAGATATTCATTAATCATTTCTGTTTTCTGCGCTATGCGATCTGTGACCAATGTGTTTTATAAAAGATATATACCATTTTGTTATGGATGCGCTATCTTGTTTAAAGAGCAATTTTATTATAATCTATCATAAACTTAAGTGTTTCTTAATATTCTTTCTAAGGGATTTCTATAGGTTTATGATAGAAAGTTTTATTTGAAAAAGCAAACAAATCTTAATTGATTTTTTGGATTTTTAATTAAGGGTCCCCTTTTAATTAATATTATTACTAATATTAAATAAAAGGGGGGTTGTTGCTAGTCACAACACAACCA
>CM076584.1:440224857-440381136 GCA_034641835.2 Pinus albicaulis
TCTATTAGGTTTATGTCATCTAGGAATAAATACAATTAGGAGTCATATAGACATAAAGGATTTAGTTTAGTATGCTCCAAAGACCTTGTAAAGAAGCTCACAAAAATCCCTCAAAGAAGATGGGAGACAAGCTCTAAAAAGCATTGAAAGTTAAGTTCCTATACAATGTAGACAACCCTCCAACGTGCTGGAATAAACACCTCATGAAGTCAACATACAAATTGTGGACAAGTCGGCCTAAAGTCAACTTGGTGAGTCGGCTTGAAGACCAGGAAACATACACCTATATATAATTTCTCTACAACTCATTTGAAGATAGAAGAATTCGGATAAGTGTGTTTATAAAAGTGCAGGTCTGAAGGTAAATGAAAAGATCTAAAGTCTGAATTTGATACATGAAGGTTTGCGGGCAAAATCTGAAGATACACCAATGAAGAATTGCGAACAACACTCAGCCTAACACGCATCAATCAAAGGATATAAGTGCAGATATACAGTGAACCTTTACATGAAAGAAGTGCGGACATACTCTAGACTATAGAGTGGATATATAACAAGATTACAATGTGGATATAAGAAAGAAGTAAGTGCGGATAAGGATCAGAAGAAGAGTGTTCATCTCTGAGATAGATTGCGGACAAGAATAAGATAATTGTGCGGATACAAAGGGAAAATTCAATGCGAAAATATTGTGGGTTTATCAATCAATGAATGTGGATAGATACATTACAGATACATTGTTGGATATAAGTGTGGATAGCTTCAAGCAAACAGTGCGGATAGTAAAGAAAAAATAATGGATAGTCAACCACAGATTGCAGACAGTCAACTACAGGATTGCGGATAGTTTGAAGGAGCAAACTTAAGAATTGTTGATGCAGAAATAAGTATTTTGGTGAAGAGAAGATTCAAGGTTGGAGAAGCTGCATCAAAGTCTTGAAAGCATATTTTGGTTAAGGGTCTAAGTTTGGGTCATGGTATTTGTTAGTTTCAGATCTATAAGAAGAATTCTTTGTGGGTTTTCCTCTCCAGGAGGGAGAGGTTTTTTCCCTGGCTCCAGGAGCCTAACTTTTGTGTCTTGTGCATTTTGATAATTGACTTGATGAAAGATTAACTAAAGTGGAAAAGAAGAAGACATAAGTATCACAAGTAAGGTCACAAGTAATTATCAAGAAGAGATTTGTATTAACCTACAACCCTCCAAATTCTCAACATGGTATCAGAGCTAAGGTGTTGAACATAAGGGTTGCTTGTCAACAAATACACACAAAGAAGCAAAGATCAAAGTTTGGGTTGGAAAGACAAATTAGTTTGCAACGAAGACTATCCAACTACTTCATGTGAGATTTCCTACCTCATTCAAAAGATCAACTCATTCATGAAATTAATCTTTGCCATCAAAGATTTGCACTCAAGGCATTGTTTAAAGGAAATCTCAACTTCTGAAGATAGCCATTATAATCAAGGGTTCAATTACAACAACATTGAATAAAGGAAACCCTTGGCTTCATTCTCAATCATCATCAAGGAAGCTACAAGAAAATCCACTCAAGTATTCATGACCCTATCTATCAAGATGCCTTATTGTAAAGAAAGCAACAAGATGGTTGGGTAATCAAACTTCAGTGCATGGAAGAAGAGAACATACTTGAATTTAATTGAAGACGAAGTAATGGACTATATCGAAGGATCTACTGTTCAACCTCCAAAAGAAGATACTCCAGCCCATGCCAAGTACATGAAGGGAGAAATTATAGCCCAAAGGATTCTCATAGAATCCATCAAAGACTCTCTCATTCCCTATGTATAAAAACTAAAGACTGTAAAGCAAATATATGAGAAATTGGTGGATCTATTCTCTATGAGCACTGCTGGAGAAGCGATCTCTCTAAGACAAGAACGATACAAAATTAAATTATCAAGGGAAGCAGGATTTGCTCCATACTTTATGAGGATTTCTGAAATAAGAGATCAACTGCAGGAACTAGGAGAAGTGATGTCTGACACTAATATGACAACAGTGGTGTTGAATGCTCTACCAGAGGAATGGGGGAACTTCACTTCTAGTCGATATGGGAAGAAAGAAGCCACTATGTTCCATGATTTATGGTCTCTATGTAAAATAGAGGAAATAAGACTGAAGGCCAATGCTGATACAGGACCAAATGAAGAGAATCATGCCTTTGCAGCCTCATACAGGAAGAAAGGAAGATTCAGAAAATTTGGCCCTCAGAATAAAAGAAGAAATATGGAAAACATGCGATGCTTTGGATGTGATGAGCTTGGGCATTATAAAAGAGATTTTCCTAAATCTGGAAAGGACAAGAGGAAAAATGAAGACACCCATGTCACTTATTAAAGAGAAGAACCTGATGCTAAATGATCTAAGAAGGAGGAAGCAAGAGATATATATTATGATTGAGATCATATTTCTCTTTAAGTGATCTCTGATTAGTTGTAAAATTGTATGATAGCAATGTACATTAAGAAGCATCTTGATAGAAGCATGGAAGGAGCTCTCGGCGAAACAGCTTCTGGAAAACCTCTCTACTAAAAGTAAAGCAGTCAATAGATCAAGGTTCATCATGGAGACAGAATTTTGGGATGTGATGACATATTGTTGAAGCAGGTCAAAGGAATGAAGCTCTTCATTCAAGAGAAACTGCTACAGGATGACTCAAGGAAAATAGGTATGAGGTATGCAGATGTATATGTTGATATTGGATGTTGTGAAATCATGTCATATGGTTGTAGGTAATAGACCTCCATAATTAGAAGTATGATCTATGAAGAAGGATCTCTCAATGCACTAACAAATTAAATCAACATAATATGACCTCATAGAATATGAGGTGGTTGTACATAAACAAGAAACTCAAAAATTTGTAACATCCTGGGAATGAAGGATGTGCAGAGAGGAAGAGATCATGAAATACAACCATGTCAAGAAGCAGTTATCATCTAAAGGCCAAGAAGATGTGACTAGGAGATTTCCTAGGAAGATATGTAGACTCTGACGGAAGTCTGGAAAAGAAGAATACCCTTAGAAAAAGCATATCATTAGGAGATGTGTCAATCTGTATGAAGGATGTTAATGTCCATAGGAATATTTCATGGTGAAAGATCATCATGAAGGTAACCTTTAAAAGGTTCATATGAATATGGATAGCTAGATTAATTCATGCAGGGCTACTAATCATGAGAAAGGATGTATGATCCATGGAGATGATTCGAAGGAAATAAGCATGGCATAACAATGAACCAGATAAAAGGAAGTCTGATGAATCATTTTCTGATAGAAAACATGACTCAGTATGGAATTGATGGATGATCTGTGCCCTATGAAGCTAAAAGTTAAAGATTCCTCAATATCAAAATCCATGACATCGAGGACAGGAATTTTTCATGAGCAGCTGGGTGTCTCACCATTGCTGATGGAGGTCCCCGGTTAAGAGGGAGCCTGGTGATAAGTTTCTTAATTGGAAGAAACTTGGTAATTCCTAAGAATGAGCTTAGGTACATTCCTTGTATAGGAATGAGTACATTCCCTTGTGGAATAGGTCCTCCCTAGTTGAGAGGGAGATATAGACACATCATTCTGGTCTTCACTTGGAAGGACAGAATGGAGGATTGGGTAATCATATCGCATTCGATACTCTTTGAGAATGTGTTAGGGAATTCAAGATAAGAGTATTCGGGGACAGATGTTCTTTGAGGGATAGCTGCCCAAGAGAAGAATATTCCAAGAAGGTCATACTTTGGGAACACCCGGGTGGAGTATGTACCTTGGAGATACAATGACAAAGGTGTCTATAAGTCATGTGTCTTGCCAACATTGTAGCCCATTGTCTCGTTGAGAGATGGGGTTGTTAGTCAAGGTCTTGCACTAGGACAATGTTGGTTGATATGATGCTATACAGATGTGATTACCAATCCGATTCTTCTTATGAGATTCTTTAGTTTGAAAGTAACTATGTACCTGTATGAATACCTCCCTAGTTAAGAGGGAGTGTTGAAAAGTGTAACTAGGTCGGTCTTCATGTTGACTATGTAATTATGTATTTATTCAAAGAAAATGTCAAAGATAATAAAATGTATTTTTGGTGTACTTACTTCATGGGTTTCATGAGAAAGTTTTTTATTATGTAGATAGACTTCTTCTTGATGTCTATTAGGTTTATGTCATCTAGGAATAAATATAATTAGGGGTCATATAGACATGAAGGATTTAGTTTAGTATGGTCCAAAGACCTTGTAAAGAAGCTCACAAACAAACCTCAAAGAAGATGGGAGACAAGCTCTAAAAAGCATTGAAATTTAACCTCTTATACAGCGTAGACAACCCTCCAACATGATGGAATAAACACCTCATGGAGTCGGCATACAAACTGTGGACAAGTTGGCCTAAAGTCAACTTGGTGAATCGGCTTGAAGACCAGGAAACATACACCTATATATAATTTCTCTACGGCTCATTTGAAGATAGAAGAATTCAGATAAGTGAGTTTATAAAAGTGCAGTTCTGAGGGTAAATGCGAAGGTCTAAAGTCTGAATTTGATACAGTAAGGTTTGTGGCAAAAATCTGAAGATACACTAATGAAGAATTACGAACAACACTCTGCCTAACACTCATCAATCTAAGGATATAAGTGCATATATACAGTGAACCTTTATGTGAAAGAAGTGCGGACATACTCTAGATTATAGAGCAGATATATAACAGGATTACAATGCGGATATAAGAAAGAAGTATGTGCGGATAAGGAGCAGCAGAAGAGCGTTCATCTCTGAGATAGATTGCGAACAAGAACAAGCTAATTGTGTAGATTCAAACGAAAAATTCAGCGCGAAAAGACTGTGGGTTTATCAGTCAGTGAATGCGGATAGATACATTGTAGATACAGTGCTGGATATAAGTGCAGATAGCTTCAAGCAAATGGTGCGGATAGTAAAGAAAAAATAACGGATAGTCAACCACAGATTGCAGACAGACAACTAGAGGATTGTGGATAGTTTGAAGGAGCAGACTTAAGAAGTGTTGATGCAAAACTAATTATTTTGGTGAAGAGAAGATTCAATGTTGGAGAAGCTGCATCAAGGTCTTGAAAGAATATTTAGGTTAAGGGTCTAAGTTTGGGTCATGGTATTTGTCAGTTGAAGATCTATAAGAATAATCCTTTGCGGGTTTTCCTCTCCAAGAGGGAGAGGTTTTTGCCCTATCTCCAGGAGCCTAACTTTTGTGTCTTGTGCACTTTGATAATTGACTTGATGAAATATTAACTAAAATAAAAAAGAAGAAGATATAAGTATCACAAGTAAGGTCACAAGTAATTATCAAGAAGATATTTTGTATTAACCTACAGCCCTCCAAATTCTCAACGGAGTGCATATTCGAGTCTCAAGCCATTGAAAGACATCTTGATCTTTTGTTGGATCCCAAAGAATAAGTATGAAAATTCAAACCTGACCAAAACAAACATTGTTCGTCTCTTCTTATTGTGATTCCTGGCGCTCTAATACCATATAGAAATTCTAACAATGGGATTCAATATGATCTTGTAATGTACTAAAACAAGATATTGAATAATTCTACAATTTGTGGAAACAAAACATGATTGCTCAATCACATAACAAGTAAGAGAAAGAGACAATCAATCGCACAACACAAGATGTATCTGGGGAAAGCACACTGCCCAAAACCCCATTATTTTTATGTTGTATAAAGTCAAGACCATGAAACAATACAATGCTTTATCTCTCAGAGAAATTCCTACACTATGCCAACTATCTCACTCTGATCTAGGAAAAATCATTCAATTACTTAACCAATTCTCAGCATTTTTCAGCCTTCCTTTTTCACGCATTCTTGGAGAAATTTTCACCCTATTAAATAGGAAATTCAAAATAATTGATTGCGCAAAGCATTCTTGGCATCCACATGACTCTATAATTGACTTGTACAATTTTCTAATTATACAATTGATAGTTATCATCCCTTTAACCCCAGTCTCAACTAGTTAGAACTGACATGAAACAACTATTTATAGTGACTTATCAGTTAATTCTTTGATCACTACTTGTGAATTAAATTAGATCTAATTCACTGGACCTATCACTATCTCATCACATAGTTAGAATTAGTTAAACTGATCTTAACTCACTTTCTTGAGTTAATTAATTACAACTCACAAATAATTGTAACTGGTGCCCCTTAAATCATGGAACAACTCCACATGCATCTTATCAAATGCTCAACTTGAATTTCCTAAGCTAACTTAGTCATTATGACTTAGTTAACTAATACAAGTTGTCATGAGATGAAATTACAATTTCTCTTCCAATTTAATTAAGGGGAAATTAAATCAGAATCCCCCTTTGGGTGTCATTTCAACAAAATCCATCCATGTTAAGGGCTAGTGTGGCCAAGGCAAAGGGTGATCCCCTCGTCATTTTTGCAGCTTAGATGCCCATGGGTCAAGGTTTCTCAAGCTAAAGGTTAAGCCATTCATCTCAGTACTCAGACATATTGACAAAAAAAAATCATATACATATGCATTAGTGAATTTGAAAATAAAAATAATAGAAAGTTTCATTTCTTTGATCTATAATATATAAAAATAATATCACTCAAAAAAATATAATCAAACCATATAAATTAATAAGTTAACAGAATCACTTGAACTCATCTTCTAAGCAATCAAATTTTATTTTTTTCATCAAGTTGTTTGTGATCCTCCAGGATTGACCTGTGGCTTGAGGAGCTGTGACCCAGAGGCATATAATCTATAAAAGTCTCCCAGGGATTGCACCCGGCCTGGTCACACCAACACTTTGTTGACTAAATTTTTTAGCATGTCTCCTCCCCCTAGCACAGGGAACAACCACCACCGTGAGGTTTGATCCTAGGTCGCCTTGTTGACCAGGCCCATCCTCAACAAATTGTGCTAGTGGGACCAAGCCCATCCTCAACAGGTTGTGCTAGTGGAACTTGACCAGCAACCAAATTTATAATAAAAATGTTTTAAAAATGTTAAAATTGAGATTATATGATATGAAAAAATAAAAATTAAAAATTCCTAAATAATTTCAAATATTTCATATAAATTACAATAATATTTAACTCAAATAGATATTTTTTCCCTTTATAAAATATCTTTTAGATTATAAAAGAAATAAAATTTCAATTAAAATTTTTAAAATTGTTATTTTCCTTGTAAATTATATATGTTATAATTCATTGGAATAATTAAATTGCAATTAAAAAAATAATTTTTTTTATTTTCCCATAATTTTATTAATTTT
This sequence comes from Pinus albicaulis, assembly GCA_034641835.2. Taxonomy (NCBI): domain Eukaryota; kingdom Viridiplantae; phylum Streptophyta; class Pinopsida; order Pinales; family Pinaceae; genus Pinus; species Pinus albicaulis. The sequence goes on from CM076584.1 coordinate 440,232,161, forward strand.
AATAAAATAGTTTAAAAAATAAAAAGAAAGAAAAATGGTTGTCAAATATTCTTATGGCTAGGTAGGAAAACCAATAATCAAGCAGAGATGTATGGTCTCTTATTGGGGTTAACTTCTGCTCATGACATGGGAATTTCAGATTTAATAATCATGTGAGATTCTATGATTACTATACAACACTTGATCAATGGTTCCTATCATAAGGAAAATATCTTCAATCTCCTCCTTAAAAGAATAAATCGTGCTCTAGACCTCTTATCCTCAATTTTTCTCTACCACATCCTTAGAAGCCAAAATTCAGAAGCTAAATTTCATGCCAACCTAGCCTGCCTCTTGTAAGTGGGACAAAAATAAGTCAATGGTATCACACAATTAATCCCTTAGTTCTCTAATGACTATTCCAAGCTCCATATTCCCACCCTCGCACCGCTCCCATGTAAACATTCAAGGATCAATGGAAATATTAATTTCAAAATCATAAGGGCCACGCAGGAAGAATATGTGGCACGCGATGAGAGTTTGATCCATGTGTGGGAGTGTTGTGAAGACAATCCCCTTTGCGGACAAAGTCGATCTCTCTAGCCCTAAAGTGGGTCTAACAACGCATGAGACTAACTAATGAACCCTTTCTTAGTTTATATTCAAAGTGGAAGAAGAAGAATAAGAAGAACCAACCCCTTCCTAATGTTATCTTCTAGTCCTTTGGTGAAGACCTTGATTCCACGATCCTTCAAGCTTGCTCCTCGCTGCTTGTGGCGTTCGAATACATGTGGGAGATCAAGAAACATGACAAGATACATAACATACATCAGATACAAACTACCTAACATATCAAGGAGCATTAGGCTGCTTGAATAGATATCTAGACAATTATGGAAATTGAAACATCATATGTATTATTAATTATAGTACGAGGAAAAGTACATTCATGGCCTTGACGTTGGAGACCTCCCTTTGTTGATTTCCAAGTCCAAACCGAGGCTCTTCAAGAAATCCTTCTCCCAAGTGGAAACTTGAGCTTAATCACGATATAAGGATGTAAAGGATTAATGATGAGGCAAGACCAAATAGTAGTGGAAGGATGGAATTCAATTTATAGATAGGGAGAGGGAGTTAGGGATCCATAAAAGAAGGAGGAATTCCCACTTCTCAAGGGACAAATCCCTAATAATAAGATCAAGGGCTCCAAATGAGAGAGCTTGAGCATATCTACATCGAACCATATCGAGCTCGTCATTCTGGAAGCTTCTAGTGCTCGAAGCTTCTTCTCCATTTGGGAAAACACTGCCAGAAAGGGTTCAACACATTTTTTCCTATCAAAAGTGTGCTGATGGAGCTAGGTAAAAGTGTTGCAACATTCCATAAACACGAGTAGGAAACTTACAAAGAGCGCTGACCGATAAATTTAGGTTTTGAGTTGAGATTCTCTAGAAAATTTTCAAGGCAACTTTCTGTTGGTCTTCAAGGGATATCTTGATGTATTCTCCATGGTGGATATACTGCACAGTTGTCATCTTAGGGAACTTCAGGATCGAGGACGAGAAGTGAGTAGGGTGAAAAATTAATGTGTAACAGATGCCCCTGAAGCATGAAGGTGGAACAGGGGGTGATGGGTGAAATGCTTTACGAACCAAGGCAAGGACTCAGAATACCGCCAGGAGGCCTTCCAAATCAAGCACAATTCAATATGTGACATCTCTGATATAAACATGTATAATAACATATCTTTGAATAGGCATCAAATAACACATGAACCCACGTCATGGTCGCAGTAATCCATTTGAAAGAGATCATGGAAATGGATCCACGGTATGGTCACAACCATACGTATAGAAAATATCATATGTACAATCATGAATACTCAATAATCTTGTGCAACCTAGATAATAATAGATGTGATCCAGGGTCTTCATCTCTATCTTAATCTACCCACTCTACAAATCTAACCATGTGAATAAATGTACTGACGTCGAACATGGTAGAAACCACCTTGTTATCACATGGTAAAATTGCCATCAATTTGGATTTTATATGATATTATTGTGATATGGTTAAGTTTTGGAAATTGGTTTCATTTTGCCAATTTTTGCCTAAATTCGCCAATTTGAACTATTTTTGGCATTTTAGCCTTTCATCAATTTTTATAAAAATTTATTAGCCCTTGGGGATAATATCCAAATCATAAACAACCTGAAGGATAAGCCAGCATCAACAATACTAAATTGAGGGCTAACAGTTCATTATAAATTTTGTACAAAATAATCCCTCAGGAGGCTATTTTTCACACCAGCAATAAGCCATCGGGGCTAATTTCAAACAACAAGGTTATACATTTTAAACAAAATAATATCCCATGGGCTAATCTTTGAGGGCCAACCACAGGACGAAGAGCCAAACAGCACCACCGAGAACCAGATCCAACTGCCTGATCACCAAGCTGCCATATCAATGGTCTACAAACCTTTTTAGCTCCCCCTCGCCATCCTACCTTTACCGCCAAGGGGGGGGGGGGGGTCCGAAAAGGTGGTTTCATTCACGTCGGACCCACCTAACGTGCCAATCCCATGACGCTTCGCATCCCCCGCCCCCACCCGAAATCCACCAAACCAACCCATTTTACCACTCTCCTTCCCACGCACTCCCATCCACTCTCATTCCAAAGCGTGGAAAAAATAGTTAGTTTATTAAATAAATTCCTAGGGTAATCGTTCAAACTTCTAACGGACCCGTGCCCACAACTAGTCCTCCACATATGATTTAAGTAGCAATAACATTCTCTCAGGCAGTTCAGCAGCAATTTCTAGTAGAAGGGGAATCGGCACCAAAGGTGACTGAGCACTGATGAGTGGCAAAGTGACAAGGCAGGGGATGATATGGCAAAAGGTTCTAGAAACTATCCAGCTCAAAGGGAAAAGGATGAGTCTTCAAAATCATGAGGAAGGTATTTCAATCAGAGATAACTATGACAAACAGACTTCTAAGCCAAATATAAGTCTTCTACTTCAACCTATTCGAAGACTTTCACTCTTCTTCAACTTTATCCAGATCATGGATATCATTGGGCCATCCGTTTTAGGGGCAAATCAGTAATCCATTCCAAATGTCTGACATGGTTAAAACATCTCACCATTTTTTCCACCTCACCAACACATAGCTCATCCTCAAATTTCGAATATCAGAGCCTAAATTCTAGCATGACAGTTTTCCACCTTAACATGGTTATTGCCACCTTAGAAAAAGTTGTTTGGTTCGATACGAATTATTAGTATGGGTTATTTAAATTTTGTTGATGAAATTAATAGTGTTAGTGTCCTTTTAGGTTACAAACTCTTTCCAACAGAATTATCTCTAATTTCTCTCAATGTAATGAATTCCTTTTGGGATTAGAACTCTACATCAGTTTCGAGAGTCTGGCCTGGGTGGAAGACCTATGTAAAAGGGTTTTCACTCTATAAATAGGGAATTTTTAGAGTTAGATATTGTGGATGTATGTAAGAGATTAAGTTACTATTGTAATATTTTTTCTACTTAGTTAATAGACAGTTGCAGAAGACTTTTGTTCCAACCTGAGATTCTGATTGAGCTCTTATATGTTTGTCTCCTTTATCGTATGAATTTTATTTCAGATTTCTTATACATAATTACTTGGAATTCATAAATTATTATGGTCCAACTTCCTTTATGTATATGGTTTGTTGTCATAGTTATTTTTGTAAAAGCTCATGTGCCTCATGTTGAGCTCCAAGAATGTTCTTTCTTCCACCACATTCCACTCCATTTCTTTTGTCCATTATTAATCCCAGGCTCAAATGATCAATGAAATTAGTTAAAATTGCTTTAAGAATGAATATTATGACTAACTTGCTATTTTTTTATGATTTTGTCATTGTAGTGCTTTTTGAACTAGGACTAGCTACAGAATGCAGACATTCTGTAGCTAGTTGCCAATTCTGCAGCTGTCTTCATGTTTAAGCAGGTTCCAGGTGTCCTCTCAGAGAAAACCACATATGGTCATATTCCAGATCATTCCCTCAGCATTTTTTGCTCTCCACGAAGATTGAACGGAATTCTGTACGTGGTTATGCACATGGGAACTCAAACTAGGAGATAGACTCCTAATAGGACAAGGACAGTCCAGATGTCCTTAGTCATATTATGATGCCACCTTTAGAGTTCTAGTTCGATTTTAATATGGAAAGATAGTAATCCCTGTATTATCTCAATTTCTGTTATGTAAGTTTGCTATAAATGTAGCTCGGGAAACCGAGAGACAAGGTTAGATTTTGGTTAGATTTTGTGGTTGGCTGCGAGATTTTTGAAGTCCGAGAATACTCTATTTTGAAGTGATTCCTCTTTAATGAAAGAAGCAGCATTTCCTTGAACGTGTTGAGTCAATCTTGAACTAGATTTTGTGCTACTCTGGTGGCAGAGGGCCCCTGCCTCCTGAGCGGCCTTGTTTATACAGTAGATAAGTATTTTAGTCTCGTTTTTATTTCTAGTTTAGGCAAGTTTCTGAAGTTTATGTTCATACTTGTTTACATTAATTATCACAACTAGACTTACTCTAATAAGCTCTTCCAAAATATCATTATGATGAATAAGGCATATCTGTGATATTGTAGGTTTTAATTGCATTCTCTTTCGTTAATTATCACAGTTGGACTTACTCTAATAAGCTCTTCCAAAATATCATTATGATGAATAAGGCATAACTGTGGTATTGTAGGTTTTAGATGCTTGTTTACACTAAGTGTCACAGCCGATCTTACTCTTACAAAGCTCTTCCAAAATATCATAACAATGAGTAAGAAGTAGCTGTGGTGTCTTAGATTTTAGTTGTATTTGCTTTCAGTCTTGTGTTTATGTTCAATTGCATTGAATAATACAGCCATACTTGTTCTCACAAACTCTTCCAAAATATCATTCATACTGAACGAGATGGGCTGTAGAATTCCTTAGGTTAGTTGCATGTTAATTTAGTTATAGCACTCCGGAGGTAGAATGCATGTGGTTCAGCTCTGTCATTTCATTTCCAGTTTGATAATGGCTTTTCAGTTTAACATTGTTCACTATACTAGTGGTACTCTAGTTTAGTTTCAACTCACTGTATTAGCACTCCAGTTTAGTTGTCATCCATTGCATTTTTTAGTTGTTAAATTTAAATACCACGGTCTTCATTATTTACAAAAATTCTTTTGTTCCAAACTCATATTAATACATAATTATCTGGACAGAAGTTAGTATCAGTCTAAAGGCCGGAGTATTTTGCAACCTTTTTACCATTTCACAAACAAGCCTTTTCTCAAAGACTATTTTAAAAAGAGAAAGCTATAACTTTTGAGTAAGGCCTAGTGGTGCTAGATTGAGTTGCAGAACAGAATTAGAAGCTAGTTTAGAATAGAAATATTATGGTGCTACAAATGTTCTTTTCCAAATATATTCCAATAGACCTTTAATCATGGATGAGATGTTGTAACATTGTAAGTTGATTGTTTGATTGTTTAGTTAGGAGAACTTCATTTACACTTAACTTGCCCATTTCTCAAGCTCTTCCAAAACATCTTTAATGAATGAATTGGACAAGTTTAAGCTCATGTTGTGATTTATTTCCTTGAAGTCATTATCAAGCTTTGTATTTTTCTAGCCATAGTTTAGGCTTTGTTCTGTTTCAGTATTTGCATTTGTCATTTTCCATCCATAATTTAGGATTCACTCTGTTTTTAACCAGTAACTTCTTTTCACCAGCATTTAGTTCTTTCCCTTGTGAACATAAAACCATAAAAACCAAAAACATCATAAAACACTAGACACAACGTAGTGAGAAAAAAATACCTAGGCACATATAGTGCACCACACTTCAGCAGTTTACCAACCCTGGTTGACAATTAATGAACTCAATTTAGGAGACTAGGTTGAGCACAAACATTTTGGCGCCGTTGCCGGGGAAGTGTAACTAGGTAGCCTTGTTTCTTAACTCCCAAAAACAATGATATGCGTAGAGAGAGAAACTCAAGGGGTAGATTCATAAGAAGTAGCAGTAGAAGCTTGATCCCTAGAACACCACTTGTTTCACCTAGACCAAGAGCCAGTACACCTACAACTCAGACCCACAATCCATGCTTTACTGATCCTAGACTCCTAGAGGACTTAAGATCAGATATTCCATTAGAAAGACCTTCCACTTCATCCACTGAACCTGCCTTAGAAGAAGATTCAAGGACCCTTGCTAGAGACACAAACTTTTCCACTTCCATAGAAGAATCAACTATGGCAGAAGAAGGGGGAGGAGGATTCTTTAATGGAGACCACACATTATTTGGAGGGGGTAGAGGTAGAGGAGAAGGAGGTAGAGGAAGAGGTAGAAGAGAGATGGGAAGCTCTTTTGGGTTTCCTATAGTAGATGAAGAAACCAATACAGCTATGAAAAATATTTCACCCTCTGTCCTTCCAAACTTCTAGGACTTAAAACTAAGATCCTGAAACCTTCCTATTTGAATTTGAAGTCCTGTGTAGAACTTATGACTACTTACAAGATGCTCAAAAACTTAAATTATTTCCTTCAACATTGAAAGGAGCAGCATTGAAGTGGTTTATGAGTTTGATCAACAGTTCTATTAGGACATGGGAAGACATGAAACAAGCATTTTTAGAGAGGTATTTGGATTATTGTATGCCAATCAATCATAAGGAGGAAGTGTTCAAGATGATACAAAAAGAGGATGAAAACTTGGAAGATTTGTTGGAAAGATTTCATTACAACATCAAAAGAGCAAAAATGGAAAACTTAGATCAAGACACCTTAAAAGCTCTCTTGTTGAAAACAATTAGGGATGAATGGTTGGATATCCTTAACATGATGGGAAAAGGGGATATATCTTAGCTCACATTACCTGAAATATCTGAGTTATGTATCAACCTTTCAAGAGGGAAATCCAAAACTGTAAAAGGTCCAAGAGACCCTGCTCTTGCAAGGGAAAGTAAGTCTGCTTCTGGGACAGTAAGTAGGGCAGAGATAGGGCATATGCTTGATGAATTCAAATCTGACATCTTAGGGAGTATTAGTGAACAAATAGACACCCTTAAGTTACAAAACAAGCAAAAAGCTGAATCTGATGCTTTAGCAATCTTTTGTCCCAGATGTAGAAAGAAGCATGCCTTAAGAGAGTGTCCTTTGGATGAAAAAGTTGTAGAGACCTGTGTCATTTTTTCAGAAAAACATGAGACCAAGATTTTTCCTTCACTTCCTGGTCTTAAAGCTGTCTTTCAAGAGGAAATTCCTACAAGTTCCACAGAATCTCTCAATTTTGTCTCTAGAAGGCCTTGGCAAGGACCTCAAACACAAGGATTTCATGATCAAATGTATAATCAACCTCCACCAAATTGGAATTCTTGGCAGCAACCTTGGCCCCAATTTCAAAATCAATCTCAAGCATGGGCACAAGGGGCACAAAATACCTATGGAAGATACTCTCAGTACTATCAGTATCCACCATCCTACCCACCATATCCACATTTTCCTCAACAACAAAATCCTCAACAAAATCCTCAAAATCCACAACATCAAAATCAACCACTTCCATTACCATTTCCTCAGAAATCAAATTAGTTGCCTTCTCAACCCATACCAAACCCCAACAATAAAAATCCTCAGAATACATACATGATAGAAGGCCAATAGTTTCCAACTTATTTAATTACTCCTCTAGACCTTAGTGATGTTCAACTTAGGTCTGGAAGAATACTTGAAAAGAGGAAACCTTCTATGATCATACAAGAACAAGATAACTCTGAGGAAGATTCTCTACGGGAAAATAAAAGTCTTGAAGAAGACACATCTTTTCAGGACCCAAACATTGAAAAATCAAAACAAAAAGAACCAATAATTTCAACTCCCGTATTAGAGCAGCCATCAACATCCACTCCTACACCTCCCTTTCCAGAAAGATTACAAATTGATAGAGGTGTAGAAAAACAAATTATGGTGCCTAATTATGATTTCCTAGATGAGCTAAGAAATGTTTGCATTAAGATTCCATTATTACAAGCTATCAAGGAAATCCCAATTTTAGCAAAGACAATAAAGGAGTTGAGCATGAAGAAAACAAGAAAAAGAATAAGAGAGACAAAGAAAATTCAACTGGCAGGAAAAATAGCAGACATTATGATGGGTAAGATTGCTATTCCAAAGTATCTAGACCCAGGAAATCCAATTGTCAAAATTCACATCAATGGAATTGAGATCCAAAACACACTCATTGATTTAGGAGCAACAATCAATATCATGAGTAGACAAATCATGGATAAACTGAAACTTCCTAATCTTCTCTTTACACCCACATTATTACAATTAGCAGACAGATCTGTGATTAAACCTGATGGGGTAATAGAAGACATTCCAGTGTCCCTAGATTCTTGGGAGTACCCCGTGGATTTCATGATCCTAACTCCTAAGAATAATCTAGGAGGACACCCTATTATATTAGGAAGACCTTGGTTAGCTACAGCTGATGCTTTCATTAGTTGTAGATCCAGTGATATGTACATCTCTGATGGTAGTTCAACTAATAAATTCACTTTGTATCCTCTAGCAAGGACAATTACAGATTTAGATGATACTCAATGGATAGAGGATGAAGAAGACTTACAACCTCTCTTCACAATTTCAGAAATTAGTGAAGATAGTCAAATTCTGAATACTTTAGAAAATTTTGAATCCTCTTCGGAATGCAAACATGAACAATTTCAAAGAGAATCCAACATTGAGTTTTTATCATCAAGACAGATGTCTCTTTATTCTATGGATAAATTTGGCAGCTCTACAATTGAGATATTTCCAAGCAAAACTTTAAACATAAACAAGAACCTAGAAAAATCTCAACAAGAAGAGCTAGTCAAGATCTTACAGAGACATTCTTCTGCATATGCATGGGAGTACACTGATATGAAAGGGATAAGCCCCAAGACTTTCACTCATCACATCTACATAGAGGAAAATTGTAAACCAATCAGACAACCTCAAAGAAGGATGAATCCAAATCTTAGGGAGATTGTTAAAGAAGAATTGTAGAAATTGTTAAATGTCAACTTTATCTATCCTATTTCAGATAGTCAGTGGGTTTCTCCTTTGGTAATTGTGCCAAAGAAAAATGGTAAATGGAGGGTATGTATTGACTACCGAGAATTAAACAAAGCTACTCTTAAAGACCATTTTCCCTTACCTTTCATATATCAAGTGTTAGATACATTAGCTGGCAAAAAGTACTTCTCATTCCTAGATGGGTTTAGTGGTTACAACCAAATCCAAGTAGCACTTGAAGATCAAGACAAAACCACATTTACCTGTCCTTGGGGTACCTATGCTTACCGAGTATTTCCATTTGGATTATGCAATGCACTTGCAACATTTCAAAGGGCAGTATTAGGAATTTTTTCAGATCTAATACATGATTGTGTAGAGGTATATATGGATGATTTCACAGTTTATGGAAACACATTTGAAGAAGCCTTAGCAAACTTGGAAATTTTTTTAAAGAGATGTAAAGAAGCAAATCTTTCACTTAGTCATGAAAAGTGTTTTATGATGTTTACTGAAGGAATTGTTTTAGGACATCACATTTCAGGGGATGGGATTAGAGTTGATGAGTCAAAAGTTGAAGTCATCTCTAACTTATCTATTCCAAGTTGTAAAAAAGATGTTAGGAGTTTTCTTGGATTTACAGGATATTATCGAAGATTTATAGAAAACTTCACTAAGATAGCATCTCCACTCTTCAAATTACTTACCAAAGACTGTGAATTCAATTGGAATTATGATTGCCAGTTAGCCTTTGAGACCCTGAAAACAAAAATTTCTGAAGCACCTATTTTAAGGGGACCTAACTGGAAGTTACCTTTTCATATTTCAACAGATGCCTCAGATACAGCTCTAGGAGCAGTATTGGGACAAAAAGACCTGATTCCTTATGCCATCTACTATACCAATAAAAATTTGACTCCTTCAGAGTTAAACTATACTGTAACTGAAAAAGAGTTTTTAGCTGTTGTTCATGCCATAAACAAATTCAGACACTATATAACAAGCTATGAAACTTTTGTTCACACTGATCATTCTGCAATTAGATACTTAATGAACAAATCAATTACTAATGGCAGAGTCATAAGATGGTTATTACTTTTACAAGAATTCAACATTACCATTCTAGATAGGCCTGGAAAACAAAACACAGTAGCTGATTTCCTATCTAGACTCCAAAACATCAAAGATGACACTCTAGTTGAAGATCAATTTCCTGATGAATATCTTTTTGCAATTTCTACTCAGACTCCTTGGTTTGCTGACATTACTAATTATTTAGTTTCAGGGAAATTTCCTTCAATAATGAATGCAAGAGAGAAAAGAAAAATCATTTATGACAGTGCAAAATATTCATGGGTTGCTAATGAGTTGTACAAGACAGGTCCAGATTTGATCATTAGGAGATGTGTTCGGGAAGATGAGATGCCCGAGATTCTCAAAGCATGTCATGATGAACCTTGTGGCGGACACTTTGCTGATAAGAGGACAGCCTATAAGATCCTTCATTTAGGATATTATTGGCCATCCCTTTTCAAAGATGCTAAAGAGTATGTCAAAAGGTGTGACAGTTGCCAAAGGGTAGGGAAACCTTCTCCTTCAGGTGAGATGCCATTGCAGCCTCAGGTACATATTGAACCTTTTGAAAAATGGGCCTTGGATTTTGTAGGACCTATTAGTCCTCCATCAAGACAAAAGAGATATATATATTAGTTTGCACTGATTATGTTACTAAATGGGTAGAGGCCAAGCCATTACTTTTTGCTAATGAAGCATCTGTAGTTAATTTTCTTTTTGAGGATATTTTTACTCGTTTTGGTGTCCCAAGGGAAATTGTTACAAATCAAGTAGCTCAATTCACATCAAGGCTAGTGGAACAAATGATGGAGAGGTACAAAATCAGACACAGAAAATCTACTCCTTATCATCCACAAGCAAATGGTCAAGTGGAATCTACTAATAAGGTTATTGAAGGTATCCTAACAAAGACTATCCATTTACATAGAAAATATTGGGTAGATAGGCTTCTTGAAGCCTTGTGGGCCTATAGAACTACATGGAAAAGCACAAAAAATCATACTCCTTATGAACTTGTTTATGGAAAAAAAAATTTGTTTCCCATAGAGTTCCAGATTCAAACTTTTAAAATGGCAGTTCAGCTAGGACTTGATCTATCAGAGGCACAAAAGCATATATTGGAGCAGATTAATGAATTGGATGAGATCAGACAAGATGCAGTTCAGAAAACCAGTATAGTCCAACAGAAGAGGGCTAGATGGCATGACAAGTACATCAACGAAAAGAACTTCAAAGAAGGTGACTGGGCTCTCTTGTTTGATTCAAAGTTCAAGGATTTTCAAGGTAAATTTCAAACACATTGGCTTGGGCCATATGAAATTGTGAGAATTTTTGACAATGGAGCAATAAAAATCAGGACAATAGATGAAGAAGGGGTTACTTTTCTTGTGAATGGTCATAGATTGAAGTTGTATCACAAACCACTCTCAAGAGAAGAATTTGTCAAGAAATTCCAGGAAAACAGTGATGTGAAGTTAATGAAGAAGAATCTTTCTTCTTCATTAACTTAATCAAATTTTCTGAAGTCAGACTTATTGAAAATAAATAAATAAATAAAATAAAATAAAGTATAGACATGAAAACCAATCATTGATTGGCATGTTTATACAGAAAAGATGGAGTTAAAATCAGAATCTTTCTGACACTCTAACTTTTCCATTTTGTTTTTTTTTACAAGCAGTTGTTACAAAATCATAAGTGCAGATCCATTTCACTTATGATCCATCTCATTTTACTTCATTTCATTCCATACTTCATTCATTTCATTCCATTCATTCATATCATATCTTATTCCATTCATTCATCCACACTTCATCCATTTCACTTCATGGTCCACTTCATTTCCATTTCAGATCTTTAAGTTTGATCTCCTTTCTGCAATTGAATAATACACAGCAGAAATTGCAGGGCACTTTTTCACTCCATTTCATAAGTTGCGATCCATTCCACTCCATTATTCACTTCATTCATACTCCATCCTACCATATTTCATTATTCATTTCATACAACCTTTCATCATTCCAGCTTCAAATCATATTTCAAGTCCTCTACAGGTACATTCTGCAATCATTTGGACATTCTGCAGCTAGTCAAACATTCTGCAGCCAGGCAGACATTCTGCAGCCAGAGAGCCTGAAAGCACTGGCTAGTAATCATTTGATTTGCAACAAAATGATCTTGCATATCCATGAACAAGCAAAATCAAGAAGGTTATGAAGACTCAAAAAGTAATGATTTTCATGGGAGAGCAAAGCATATGAAGATCACAAGAAAATCAAAACAAAGACAAAGGTATGAAGTGATTATAATGACATATCATGAAAATTTTAGTGTAGTTTAGTTGTATATTATTCAAAAAGTGTTTTAATTAATTTTGTTGATCTTGCCTAACAAACCTTCCGCAAAAACTTTGGATAAAACTCCTTCTATTCCACCATTTCAAAACCCATATCCGATCATCATTTCAAAATCTAAACGGTTAAAGTGCTGAAGTGATTGGATTAGTCACGTCACTAAGCATTTAATGATGATTTTTGAATTTGTTACAAAATATCTCCGCGGTCTTTTCACTCATTGATTCATTTTCTTCACCTCACCTCATTAATTCATTCCGTAACCACTCCATATCACTCTTTCCCGCAGCCAACTCTTAACCATTTCATTCTGTAAAACAGAGGTATCTCTGTAACAACCATTGTCACCGTGAACAGAGGAAACATTTGGGGAGCAAAAACAACTTGTTAACGACCATTCTCACCATGAGCAGAAGGCTGGTGAATTGAAGATTGAAGAAAAGTTATGGGCCTCATCGTGAGAACAGAACCAGCTGGCACTAAATACTTGGAAGGCTATCCCCAAATCCGAGAAATATTACAACAAGAAGGATGGTTGCAATTCCTTGAAAAATTCAGTGGCTTCCACAAAGAGGTTACTAAAACCTTTGCAAGATCTTTTAATGGGGCCGAGGTTGAAGTTGGAGATATTAAATTCACTGTCACAGAGGCTTTTATTGCAGAAGCAACAAGATTTCCTAGACAAGGAGAAAGGTGGTTTAAGAACAGATAATTTCATAACGAATCATGGAAGCAGATACTCAAGTCACCAGGTATGGATGTCACTGTTTTTAAAAAGGGTATCCCTAGTTCTACATTAAAGAACAAATGGAGAAACATGTTGCTTATCCTACAAAAATTCATCACTTGTGAAGGTAGATATGGTACTTTCTATGTTTACCATATTAGGTTGATAATGCATTTCCTAGAAGAAGAACTTAATTTTCCCTATTTCTTGCTTCAAATTTTAAAGAAAATGGCTTCAAGTGTTCAAAAGAGAATTCAATTTCTAGAGACAACCTTATACCACCATGGTTTAGTCAAGATTTTAATTGAACATCATTTAGAAAAAGTGGGAGACACTTGGGATAACTTCTTGGTGAGAAATCACTTTGAGGAACCAAAGGAACCTCCACCTGAACATGAACCTACAAAAAGAAGCAGAAGATGGAGATCCTCCAAAACTGAAACTGGTAAAATAATACAAGAAAGTAGTGAAGAAATGATCTCTGAAAAATTAGTTCAGATTAAGAAGCAACTTAAGAAAGAGAGGATCATAAGAAAATTTGCCAGAGAAAAAGGAGAAGGGCCATCTCAACCGAGGAGGAGCCACAGACTGAGGGGGATACTAAAGAAAAAAAAAGTTAAACAAACTGGAGTTATAAACATAGAAGACGAAGAAACACCTACTAAGGAGGATTTTGATGAAGAAGTTCCAGAAATTGATCCTGCACAGCAAGAAATTTACAACTATGTTGAAACATTGGAGAGAAAAGCTTCAGAGAGTAGAGACAGAACCCCTAGTCCTCCACAGTCCGAAATAGATGTGCTAAGAAGAGATAAGTACGAGCTAGAAGTACTTAATAGACATATCAGGACTGAGAATGATATTCTGAGGGAGCAAGTTAAACTAAAAACCAATATGAACTCAACCCTGTCTCTACAAATGGACAAAGTGGAAAAGGCCAATGAAAAGTTGAAAAAGAGAAACAAAAAGTTAATCAGGGCACTTACCAATTTAAGGTTCAAGTTAGTCATCAGGAAGCCCAGAAGGCCTTTAACTACCAGGAAAAGCAGAAGAAGAGGGTTGGATGTTCTTGCAGAGGTCTCTGATTTCATGGAATAGTTGCATGAGGACATGCAAGAATCTAGCAGTGGGGGTATGTTAAGCTCCAAGAATGTTCTTTCTTCCACCACATTCCACTCCATTTCTTTTGTCCATTATTAATCCCAGGCTCAAATGATCAATGAAATTAGTTAAAATTGCTTTAAGAATGAATATTATGACTAACTTGCTATGTTTTTATGATTTTGTCATTGTAGTGCTTTTTGAACTAGGACTAGCTACATAATGCAGACATTTTGTAGCTAGTTGCCAATTCTGCAGTTGTCTTCATGTTTAAGAAGGTTCCAGGTGTCCTCTCAGAGAAAACCACATATGGTCGTATTCCAGATCATGCCCTCAGCATTTGTTGCTCTCCACGAAGATTGAACGGAATTCTGTACGTGGTTATGCACGTGGGAACTCAAACTAGGAGATAGACTCCTAATAGGACAAGGACAGTCCAGATGTCCTTAGTCATATTACGATGCCACCTTTAGAGTTCTAGTTCGATTTTAATATGGAAAGACAATTATCCCTGGATTATCTCTGATTCTGTTATGTAAATTTGCTATAAATGTAGCTCGGGAAACCGAGGGACAAGGTTAGATTTTGGTTAGATTTTGTGTTTTACTGCTAGATTTCAGAAGTAAGAAAACACTCTGTTTTGAAGTAATATCTCTTTAATGAAAAAGACATCATTTCCTTGAAAGCATTGAGTCAATCTTGAAGTGGATTTCGTGCTACTCTGGTGGTAGAGGGCCCCTGCCTCCTGAGCAGCCTTGTTTATACGGTTTAGATAAGTATTTTAGTCTCGTTTTCATTTCTAGCTTAGGCAAGTTTTTGAAGTTTATGTTCATATTTGTTTACATTAATTATCACAGCTAGACTTACTCTAATAAACTCTTCCAAAATATCATCACGATGAATAAGGCATAGCTATGGTACTGTAGGTTTTAGTTGCATTTCCTTTTGTTAATTATCACAGTTAGACTTACTCTAATAAACTCTTCCAAAATATCATTACGATGAATAAGGCATAGCTGTGGTATTGTAGGTTTTAGTTGCTTGTTTACACTAAGTGTCACAACCGGTCTTACTCTTACAAACTCTTCCAAAACATCATTAACAACGAATAAGAAACAACTGTGGTGTCTTAGATTCTAGTTGTATTTTCTTTCAGTCTTATGTTTATGTTCAATTGCATTGAATAATACAGCCATACTTGTTCTCACAAACTCTTCCAAAATATCATTCATACTGAATGAGATGGGCTATAGAATTCCTTAGGTTAGTTGCATGTTAATTTAGTTATAGCACTCCGGAGGTAGAATGCATTTGGTTCAGCTCTGTTATTTCATTTCCAGTTTGATAATGGCTTTTCAGTTTAGCACTGTTCACTGTACTTCAAATAGACTAGTGGCACTCTACTTTAGTCTTAGCTCACTGTATTAGCACTCCAGTTTAGTTGTCATCCATTGCATTTTTAAATTGTATTAGTTGTTAAATTTAAATACCACGGTCTTCATTATTTACAAAACTTCTTTTCTTCCAACCTCATATTAATACATAATCATTTGGACAGAAGTTAGTATCAATCTAAGACCTAGAGTATTTTGCAGCCTTTTTACCATTTCACAAACAAGCCTCTTCTCAAAGACCATTCTAAAAAGGAAATATATAACTTCTGAGTAAGGCCTAGTGGTGTTAAATTGAGTTGTAGAATAGAATTAGAAGCTAGTTTAGAGTAGAAATCTTATTATGTTACAAATGTTCTTTTCCAAATATATTCCAATAGACCTTTAATGATGGATGAGATGTTGTAACATTGTAAGTTGATTGTTTGATTGTTTAGTTAGGAGAACTTCATTTACACTTCACTTGCCCATTTCCCAAGCTCTTCCAAAACATCTTTAATGAATGAATTGGACAATTTTAAGCTCATGTTGTGATTTATTTCCTTGAATTCATTATCAAGCTTTGTATTTGTTGTTTTCTAGCCATAGTTAGGCTTTGTTCTGTTTTAGTATTTGCATTTGTCATTTGCCATCCATAGTTTAGGCTTCACTCTGTTTTTAACCAGTAGCTTCTCTTCACCAGCATTTAGTTCTTTCCCTTGTGAACATAAAACCATAAAAAACCAAAAACATCATAAAACACTAGACACAGCACAGTGAGAAACAAATACCTAGGCACATATAGTGCACCACACTTCAGCAGTTTACCAACCCTGGTTGACAATTAATGAACTCAATTTAGGAACACTAGGTTGAGCACAAACATCATATGGTTGGGTAAGGCCAATCGATTTGCCACCAGTCCCACCCTTTCCAATATCTAGAAGGGTCCACAGAACCGAGGAGCCAACTTGGCACAAGAGGCCCATCTTAGTGTGCTCTTCTTTGGTTTAATCCTTACATACACATGATCGCCCACTTCAAATTCACAATACGTCATTTTATTATCTGCATACACTTTCTGTCAATCTTGAGTTGCCTTCAAATTTTTTCTGATCTTTCGTACTTCAAATTCCATTTCAACTAACATTTTTGGTCCAAGCATCAACTTGGTTTCGGGGCTACTCCAATTGATAGGTGTACAACATTGTCGTCCATACAAAGCTTCAAAGGGACTCATCTTCAAATATTCCTGATAACCATTGTTGTAAGAAAAATCTACCAAGTGTAGATATTCTTCCCATCTTGTTTGTTGCTGCATTACGTACATGCATAACATATCCTCCAAGATTTGATTTACCCGCTCAATTTTTCCATCCATTTGAAGATGATAAGTGGTGCTAAAATTAATTTGATTTCCTAGACCTGTAAACAAGGTTTTCCAGAATGCTGAAGTAAACTTCACATCTCTGTCTAATATGACAGTCTTTGGAATGCCATGCATTCTAAATATTTCTCTCATAAAGATATCTGTGATCTGCACTGTTTTGTAGGTAGACTATACTGGTATAAAATGTGTTGCCTTGCTTAATCGATCAACCACCACCATAATGGAGTCATTGTGTTTCTTTGATTTTGGTAAAATAGTAATAAAGTCTAAAGATATAACCTCCACTTCTACTCATGTACCAATATGGGCTGCAACAGTCCTGTTGGATGTTGATGCTCCATCTTAACTTGCTAACACTCCAAACACTTGTTTAAATATTTTGCAATTTTTTTTCGCATACCGGGCCAAAAATAAATCTTTCTAATTATTTTTAGCATTTTATGATACCCTGAATTCCTGAATAATTGCTTCGGTGGTATTCGTTCAAGATCATCTCCTTCAAATCCATTCGATTTGGAATATATATCCTTTCCTTAAATGTTAGTAATTGATATTTGTTAATTCCATAATCAAAAGGTTTTTCTTGCCTTCTCGCCTCCTCTACTTGCTTCCATATAAAGTTGTATTCAGGATCCTTCTCGGCTTCTAATTTTATTTGGTCTAAGAAATTACATTCAATCTGGTTGTAGTAAACTTCATAAACACCATGCAACTTCCTACTCAAAGCATCTGCCACCCTGTTTTCCTTACCTTTCACATGCTGCATATCAATGTCAAACTCGCTTAGAAAGGCATTCCATCTTGCCTGGCAAGAGTTGAGATAATCTTGCTTAAAGTAACTAGTTAGGCTGCTATGGTCGGATTTTAGTACAAATCTATTTTCTAGCAAGTAGTGCCTCCATACTCGGAGTGCATGCACTACCACTGTTAGCTCTAGATCATAAGCTGAGTATAGTTTTTCATGCTCTTTTAACTTCCGCGATTCATAGGCAACCACTCTTCCTTCTTGCAAAAAGATTGACCAATTCCTTCTTTACATGCATCCATACAAACTTTGAATTATTTATTGGGGTCAACTACCCTCAACACCAAGGCAGTGGTAAACAAAAGTTTCAACTTTTCAAAAATATTTTGACACTCATTAGTCCATTTAAATACTTTCCCCTTCCTCTATAAGGAGGTAATCAGAAAACCAATATTTGAGAATCCTTCAATGAAACATCGATAATATCTGGCCAATCCCATAAAGGGTCAAATGTCTATCACATTTTGGGGTCCCCGCCATTCCATAATTGTCTTAATTTTCTCTGGATCAATTGTTATTCCCTCAGGAGAAATAACATGGCCTAGGTACTAGATTTCTTCCTTGAAAAAGTCACATTTGCTGAACTTAGCATACAACTGATGTTTTCGTAACATCTCCAGCACTATCCTTAAGTGTTCCTTGTGCTCTTCCACATTCTTCGAATAAATCAAGATATCGTCAATAAATATCAACACAAAACTACCCAAAAATGGGTGAAATATACCATGCATCAGCCTCATAAATGTTGTTGGTGCATTAGTCAATCCAAATGGTAACAACACAAATTAGTAATGCCCGTACATGGTACAAAAAGAAGTTTTGTAGATATCCTTGTCTTTTATCCAGATCTGGTGGTATCTTGATCTTAAGTCTATCTTGGAAAATATAGTGACCCCCTTCACCTGATCAAATATATCATCAATATGTGGTATTGGGTATTTATTTTTTACAGTCAACTTATTGAGTTGTCGATAGTCCATGCACATTCGCATGGTTCTATATTTTTTCTTTACAAACAACATTGATGCTCCCCAAGGGGACACACTTGGTCGGATATACCCCTTATCCAACAATCCTGTAACTTCATCTTTAGTTCGATCAACTCTGGTAAACTCATTCGGTAAGGTGCCCTTGAAATCGGTGATGCTCCTGGCATCAACTCAATAGTAAAATCAATGTCCCTTCTTGGTGCCAAACCTAGTACATCTTCTGGAAACACATCCATGAAACCTTGCACTATAGGTATGTTTTCCATCATCAGATTATTTTCCTTGGAATTATTAAATCCCACTTAAATGGTGTATAACTGACATCCCTTCCTCATACACTTACTCGTTTGAGAGGTTGTAATAGGATGCAGTTGTAAAGGCTTCTTGATTCTTTGTATCTCCTTACGTGTTCCATCGTGCATTCTATAATATATAATATTCTCTTTACAATCCACCAATGTCCAGTGCTTCTCCAACCAATCCATTCCCAGTAGCACATCGTAAGATCCCAAAGATAATACATTTAGATCTATAGTTAACTGTTGTTCGCCAATTTCCAGTGTACAGTTCGGAATTTTGGGACAAACTTTCCTCTTTGCTCCAGTGGCTAGATGTACCAGCCATGGATTTTTGAATTTCTGACTTCGTAATTTACATATTTCTACTAATTTGGGATTTACATAACTTAAACTTGCACCCGGGTCAACCAAAATAGAAACAGGTTGCGAAATTAGCTTACCTTCCAACTCTATCATCGTTGGTTGGTAATCTATCTGGCGATCTTCCAATGCTGCATTAATTCTGGGTATGTTTCGGGCTACATTTCCCATGGTAGAAGCTTCCTGTAGATTAGTAACCGTTTCGCTTCTTCCCCACTGCGGACAATTCCTATAATATTGAGCCTCACCACACCCCCAACACTGTAGGGGTGGTTTCTGATTTTTCCCTTGCTCAGGCTTGTTGGAAGCCTCTGTGGGTTTGTCTTCCGCAAGTCACCAGGTTCTTTGGTAGTTCCTTCCAAACTGTTTACTTACTGAGCTCCTTGTAGAAGTCTTAAAATTGTTGATTTTACCATTTTTTTAAATTTGAACTGATTTTCTGCTCTTTTCTGGGCTGCCAATTTTTACTCACCTCTCCTTTTGCCTTGGATTGTTGGTAACACATTCTTTCCTTTCGAATTTCCTCGTCCATGGTCCTTGGATTCAAGAACTCAATTCGTTCTTTCATGTGGGTTGGAAAACTACTTAAGAACCGTTGCACCTTAGCCTTTTCGTCCCTTAGATAAGGAACATATCTAAGTAAGGAGGTGAACTTGTTTATGTATTCATCCATCGTCATTTGACTTAATTTTAAGTCGTAAAATTCTCTGGACTTCTCGTCATAAAAGTGTTCAGTTAGATACTTGTCTTTAAAATATTTTTGAAATGCAACTCATGTCACGTCCTGATCTTCTATGCTGCAGACATTCTTAACTTCCTCCCACCACAGAGTGGCCTTCTCTCTCAACTGAGAGATGGCTAGCCTGGCTTTGAGATTGTTGCTATACTCGTAGACTTGAAAGTACTTATTCATATTTATCAGCCATGCTTCAGCCACCTCCTTCGCCTCTCCATCAAACGTGGGTGGTTTTATCTTCTGGAACTCACCCTGTAGTTCCACTTTCTGTTTCTTAATTTCTTCTTGTTCTCACACATTACCAGACTCAGCCTCATTGTAGTTTCTATTTTTGTTACTTCACTTTGAATGGCTTCTTTCCATTCTGTCGGTGGTTTGAGCCCTTCTTTTCCATTCATTTCCTTCTTGCATGTCTCTATTAGGACTGGGTTGTATCACTCCTTGATTCTATTTGTCTGGAAGACTCTTGAGTATCCTTTCTTGCTCTTGCATTAAGCGCTCGTTATCACTCCTAACTCGGACCATTTCCTCTTGTAGCTTCTGCACTGTGCTTAATTAGCAGAATACTAGTCCGATGTTGTTGTTCCTCCGACAGTCTACTAGTTTGCTGGTGTTGATCTACACACAGTTGAATCCACATCTTAGGATTCATTTCCAATTGTGGTTGAGGTGTAGGTTCTCACGTGTGGTGGGGTATTTGATGCGTTGACCCCCCTCCTCATATCGCCTCCTACTGTGTTATTTCTTTTCTCTCTGTGTGCATCATGTACACACAATTTTTCATATTAGGTGAACCCTAGGGTCCCAACGTGCGAACATTACTCTGATACAACTTGTAACGTTTAACATATATCAACATAAAAAAATAAAAAATAAAAAATAAAAAAATAAAATTAATTCTTACCTCGCTTAACGAGATGTAATTCGCATAAGGTATATAATAATATATTTGTCACACTTATATTATCCTTATACTTCAATTACCAGATTTTTCTACTAAAGTATTAAGCTTCACCTTTATTGGTTATCCTTATGGTAACACAATGCATTAATACATATGTTGTTCTTTGGGTTTGGGAAATGATTCACTTTGTTTGATGCATGGTGCAGGTTACTGTAAAATCCCGAGAGTACTTAATGATTATAAAAACAAATATCAGGCTTGAGTACTTTGCATAATGGGATTTTCAATTATGTTTTCAATATTTAATATCATGTGGTTTGGTTGTACCCTCGCATTGAATTTGGGTTTAAGTGATGCACACTTGTCTTTTTGGTTACTGTCGAATCTAAGGAATGAGATCTACGGCTGGGAATGTTGGATGCTGACTTAGGGTATTGACCCCGCCGAACCCTAACCGCTTTGGTCATTTGGGCAAAGCTCTGCGGCGTTGCTACTCTGAAACTTGGTCACAGCTCTAGGTCCTTCAGCCTCATTTATGAACCTTACCTTGGCGTTCACGGTATGGCGTTTACGGTGAGTAATCGTTGTTTTCAACTATTATGTTATCCTTTATTGTTTCTGAGCTTGGGTTGTTCACAACCCTCCCACTATTCACCCTGGTTTGGGTTACTGTTTTCTCTTTCATTCAATATAGCAAGGTCACTCCTTCTGGCGATTGCTCTGCACCTTTTTTTATAGTTTTCTTTGAGAATTCCTCCCTTTCTTTATGTAATAGTCAGCTGGGTTGTTCTAGAGTTGTGCGGTGCACCATGCCTTCACCGACGACATACTGGTTGGCGTTTCGTTACATGTAATGTGTTTTAGCGTCAACTCTGGAACTAGTTCTTCCTTCTTCCTACTCTCGGCATTATATTTTCTTACTCTCCCTTCTGTCTTTTACGCAGAGTTCATATTCCACCCGCGGGTTACTTAACATAGGTATGCTAGGGTTTTCTATTCACTGTCTCTACATTATCATTTCCCTTTCTTTTGCAACTACATTCTGCATATCTTAACATCCTCGTTGGCTTGCGCAAGTATGATTCCTCGAGGTTATAGGTGCTTTTGTTCGATGCTTTGTATTTTCTTCTTATTGAAGATATGGGTCTCACCCCGCCCTCATGGTTTACTCTACAAGTACCGGGTAGCCCACAGAAATCCTCTAAGATTTAGAGCGGTGACGTTTATTTGATAGCCCTTAGGCTTCATAGCTATGAGATGTTAAACGTTTACTGTTGTATAAAGAGTTATAGTTTGGATAGTAGGTGAATGGTTTTTTTGTTCGGTGCCGAGACTGCCTCATATACAACAATAACTTTGTTTTACATTAATTGGGTTATTTGAATTCTTTTGTTCTGTTAGTAATTACCAGCCAGATGGCTTTGCTCTGGATTCTCCAGCTACTCTGTTGAGTTATACCTCTTGTTTGAGACAGTTGATATATGGATGCTTTGTCCATTTGTGTTTCTATTTTATATTAATTAGCTGAGTAATGATGTAATTTCTTGTTCTTCAATAGTACGTTATGAAAGAATTCTTCGGGTTGCTATGTTCATACTTTATAAAGAAATCAGTCTGGGCTTTCGACAGTGGCTCTCATCTCTTTGTATGAATAGCATTTTCTATTTAAATCTTTCAATTTGTTGAGTTAAGGGTTGTCCAGACCATTCCAGAATCATGTCCGTGTATAGCATAGGATGATAGGAATGACCCAACCCAAGATTTCAAGTTTTCAACTCTAAAACCTGGGTTAATGATTTCCTATTTTACTATTTACAGGTTCTTGGCTTATTCTTATTTATGTGATAATGTCTTGGTTGTCTTTCTTTCTAGGAATTTTCTTAATTTATTCCATTATGACTTCTTTAACATTTTAGACATAACCATTTCCTTTCTATTTTTTTTCTGTGTAAATAAAGCAATGTTAACTTTCTGTTCACAACCATCAGAAACAGGAACTACGCACCTCACTTCCTAGAGTTATCATTATTGTATTAAACCAATAATTTGAGAAACTTACCTATAACAATATGCATTTTTTAGAAAAAAGGTATTCAAAGTTTACACAGTGGCTTTTAGAGAAATAGAAATGTAACTGAAATTTATTCAGCAAAATAGAAACTCAACATTAAGCAATTACCCTTTAGAAAACATTAACCATAACAAAGATATTATCTGAAAGGCGACTTAAAATATCTTAGGAAACTGTAACAAAATACATCTTTATCTAGATAGCAGAACTCAACAAATTCACTTATATGTTTTCTTTATCTGGATTTGAATGATGATGTCCTCCCTACCGTGAGAGAGGCGATTACGTTCTCATCTCTCCCATGCTCCACACCTGAGATAAGTATGTTGACAAAGACTCCGGAAGAGACCACAAGACCCCAAGTCCAGTCTTCTTTTTAGGGATTTCAAAATTGTTGAGAGTATTCCCACTAGTCACCACCAACTTAGGGAATTCACACTCTCTAATCGTTTCCTTATATTAGCCACAAATAGATCAAAATCTCTCTTTCTCACTGGGATGTACCTTTATCTTCAGAAAAAGAGGTAACTAACTAAATTGTTTTGTGTTCAACCACTTCTCAGTTCTTGGAATACTTTTAACCATCACTCTTTTTTCACTTTACTTTTTTTATGAAACCACTTTCCATAACTAAATTTTATTTACCTTTGATTCAAAACAAAATTAATTTATGTTAGTTAAATAATTTTTCTAACAAAAAAAATAGATGTCTTAGTTTCTCAAAAAAAGAAATAACATAACAAATAATTGACATTTAAACCTTGTCACATGAGAATAAGGAAATTTTAAAAGTAATAAATATAAAAAATTATTCGGTATAGAAAATTTTAAAAATTTTAAATATAAAAAGTTACTCAGTATGAAAATTTTAAAAACTATATATAAGGTCACAAGGATAAAAAGTTATTTATTTTCGAGAATAAATCATTTTGGCCGATGAAGATGTGAATCAATTGAGTGGGTTTGGTCACTAACACGCGTTTTCTCACTAACATAAGACTATGCTCGTTAATATGAAGTCAAAATATTCGAGGGAAAAAAAATGAAACCACCAATAAAAAGAAAATACAAAATTACTGCACTCTAATACATTCGTATAATTATTACAATAAATTTGTTATATAGACTTATGCATGCAATGATATGGTATAAATGTAAAAGTTGTAAAAGTTAAAAATTGGGTAGGTAAAAGTTAAAAAGTTGTAAATGAGCAGCGATCAAAGTAGTAAATGTACGCCTCATAAACCCAAATAGATAATCATTGATCTTTACTTAAAACATCATCTATTTGTAAATATATACCTCACAAAGCTAGATAAAGATTAAAAAAAAAGTGCAAATAAATATTTCATAAGATAAAGAAAAAAAAAAAAAAAGTGCAAATATATACTTCATTTCATAAAGCTAGATGAAGATCAAAAAAGATAATCAAATACCATCTAGTAGTTGCAAATATACACCTCATAAAGCTAGATAAAGATCAAAGTGGTGGATCAACACGTTATAAATCGACACCTCACCAGCCTAGATAAAGGTTAAAGTTGTAAATACCACTTCAAATAAAGATGACGTGACAATTGGCAAAAGAGATGTTTACTTTTAATACCTAGGAGTTGTATAGAGAACTTGGAGAATATCAAAATTATAAAAAGCTGATCACCATATTCCTACATATCACCAATGACTAAAAAAAACTTATCACCAATGCACCAGGAATGTGGGAAATGTAAAGTTCCAAAGAGGAAGTTCAATGCCTAGATGAATGTAATTGCTATGACAAAAAAACATCCAATTTGCTATGACCAAAAAAAATTCAAATTTTATAGGAAAGTTTGTCAAAATAAAATTTCGCAACTTAGAAGGAAGTAAGAGAATTTAGTGAAATTTAGTGAAATAATTTTAGATATGTTGATTATTTATAACGTGGGAAATGTAAAGTTCTAAAGAGGAGCTAGATGAATGCAATTATGACCAAAAAAAATCCAATTTGTTATGATAAAAAAATTTCAATTTGTTATGACCAAAAAAACTAATTTAAAAAAAAAAAAAAAATCATTTTTTATAAAAAGCTTGTCAAAATAAAATTTCACCAATTTAGGAAGAAAGTGAAAATCTAATTTAAAAAAAAAAAAAAAAAACTTGTCAAAAAAAAAATCACCAATTCAGAAAGAAAGTTGAAAAAAAGCTTGTCAAAATAAAATTTCACCAAGTCAAGAAGAAAGTGAAGAAAGTAGGAGAATCTAGTAAAATAATTTTAGATATGTTGATTATTTGATATAGATGTGATATCACCAATTGAGAAAAAAAAGTGAAGAAAGTAGGAAAATCTAGTGAAATAATTTTAGATATGTTGATTATTTCATATAGATGTGACATTGGATAGACATGTTTTTAGATATATTGATTATTTGATATAGATGTGATATTTAATAGACATCCAAGATGGAAATTTTCAAATTTAACCTCATTTGAAATTTCATTATTTAGTTCATCTCATTTGAAATCATTAATTATTTAGAAAGATAAGTAATCTTATATTGATTATTTGATCGGGATAGATATACCAGATGGAAATTCCACCTCATTTGATACTTATTTAATAAGATAAATAATTTTAGGTGTATTGACTATTTCATCATTTGAAATCATTGTTTTTATTTTAGTTTCTTTTGATTCACTGATGGGGAATTCTTGTTCTGGACAACAATGTGCCACTAATGTTAACACAATATCTACTCCTGAGTAAAAGCATAATCAAGACACTTTATTATAAAAGGCAAATTATCAAAGTGCAATCTAGTTTGTTTTTTCACAAGTAAAAATCGTGTTTCTTCATAAATAAAAATCTCCATATTTCATAAATAGGATTAAGCAATGGGTTCAAGCCGATTATTCGAAGGCTTTCTCGATCACGAAATTCCATCTCATTTGAAACCATTAATTATTTAATATTATTTAATAAAAATAAATAATTATATGTACTTAAATCAATCCATATCCATATGACAACAATGTACTACAAAATCAAAATAAATATATATATATATAAAATGCATTAAAAAAGATATAAGAACAAGTTTATTTATTTTGGAAATTAATTACATTTCAAAATTCACAATTAAACATATTTATACGCTAAATACACACATCAGCAGACGACATAGGTTACTTTGGCAATTCCATGGCAATAAAACGAATATCACCTGGGCACCTGATATGCCACATCAGATGTGAAAAATTAAAATCTCAGAAATCTTATTTGGCCTTTGCAGGAGCCATTATTCCCTTAATAGACTTGACAATCTTCTTGGCAATCCCTTCATTGCGGATCTCTTCGATTTCTACTCGTCTGACATGGGGTTTAGGCTTCTTGGGAATCGTCACAGTCAGCACTCCATCAACGCCCATGGCAGCCTTCACAGCATCCACGTCAGCATTCTCTGGCAAGCCGAGGCGCCGCACACGAGTCCCAATTATAGGACGTTCTCGCACGTGCCACGTGGCGTCCTTGTCATCCCCGTTCTCGTCTTGCTGCTTCGCGCTGATCTCCATGACGCCACTGTGCATCTGGAGCTTCACATTTTCTTTCTTCAATCCTGCAACAATTAAGGCTTTTAGCAGAAAATAGATAGAGCTACGTAAGGCAGAAACAGCCATGGCTACAATTGCAGACTAAATTAGGCGAAATAGAGAGATAAAAGAAAAAATTAGGGGTTTTAGCAGATAATGAAGCTAGGTAGGGCAGAAATGGCCATGGCTAAACTTGCAGGTTAAATTAGGCAAAATAGAGAGATAAAAGAAAAGATATTGAACATACCAGGAAGGTCTGCCTTGATAACATGAGCATGGGGGGTTTCTTGCCAGTCGACTGCAATGATTTCATATGGATCGCCATTAACTGTGCTGAAAATATCTACGCCCATTTCGTTGATACCTTAGTTTTCTTCTGTTCACGATTACACAGAAAGAAAGAGCTTGAAAATGATCACTGTGAAGCAAAATAGAAGATGAAATATTTAGAAAAACGGCCTGGAAATGATCACGACCGAGTGAAATCGAAGATGAAATATTTATAGAATAGGTGAAGAGAAGTTTCGGGAGTGTTCAGGGGAGTCCAGAAGCTCCCAGATAGAAAGAATAGGGTCCGGAAGAGGCCAGAAATGTCTGGACCTTCGCTGCGTTTTAAGTCGCGAAATCCAACATTTACCGCAGGGAAGAAATGGGCCCCGCTGATGGGTTACTGCGATCGAGTAAAATTGAGACTAACAAGGTTCGAACTCGGGTTCCACAAGATAAATGAAGATTCTTGGGACAACTATACATTCGACAGATCGTTCTTTCCAGTAGTGATTTAATCAAAAACCCTAGCTGATTTGAATTGAAGAATTTTAATGACGTTCCAGATCAAAAAAATGTCTAAAGAGCTAAATATCGAACCAACAAAATATCATACAATCAAGTTCCTTTATCATAGTGTTTTTGATGTGAATTATGATAAAAAAAGTTTGTGGTCTTGTGAATCTTTCTTTCCACAAATAAGTTATATAGACGGTCTACAATTAGGTTGCTTCCAAATTGGTTAAGAATGTCCTTATACGTAGGACACTCATGACAAAGTGTTCTTCGGTTTCAACCACTCCTTCACAAAAGACACAAGTTCTTTCTTCCCACTCTTCTTTGGGAATTTTTCCTTCCACAAATAGGTCACATACACTGTCCACATTCAAGTGCTTTCGAACTGGCTACAAAGGTCCTTATAGGCAGGACACTCTACGACGAAGTGTCATTTGGTTTCAACTGCTCTTTCCTCACAAAAGACACAAGTTCTTTTTTCCTGCTCTTCCTTGGGAACTACCCATCTACTTGTTTCACATCTAAGATGATGGGATCTGGTCCTTAGTTATGCTATTAACATATTATTCTTTCCCTTGGCTACAAATGTCCTTATAGGCAAGACACTCCATGATGAAGTGTCATTTGGTTTCAACTGCTCTTTCCTCGCAAAAGACACAAGTTCTTTTTTCCCACTCTTCCTTGGGAGCTACCCATCTACTTGTTTCACATCTAAGATGATGGGATCTTGTCCTTAGTTGTGCTATTAACATTTTAGTCTTTCCCTTGATTGGAGCACTCAAATAGGTCTTTTCATTATGCAACCATGTTGAGTTGAAATTATTAACATATATCATTTTATTTATAGCCAACCTGTTTCTCCCACATGATAGTGCTGAATTTTTCAAATACCCAATTTTTTATATCCACTTTAGAATTAGGACTATACCAATAACTAATTCCTCATTTTCCCATCCACTTGTCATTTTGCTTCCTCCAAATTTTCTTCCAAGTACAATATACTTTTATTTCCTACTTTTTAACACTTTTGTTATGATCAACTTAATTAAATCTGTTAATTGTTTGTAGTACATCCTTTTCATCATATTTATTGGACGGTAGATAAGGTGGTATCCTTGTATTACATCCTTTTCATCATATTTTGGATGGTAGATAAGGCAGTATCCAAGAGAGAATGAAAGATCATACATTATGAGTTATTTGTAACCTTAAAATACAACAAAGAAAAATCATGTTTTCCAATTAATCAAAATACTAGCAATTGCACCAAATGTTGCAAAGGAAACACATATTAAAAATAATTGAAAATAAAAAGTAGTACATTCGATGCTAAGATGGTTTCCTTCTATACAAGTTTGGTGCATATTTATTTCTTCTCTCGTAGTCTTTTTTTACTATTTTTTGAAAAGAATCTTGACATATTAAAAATAATTGAAAATAAAAAGTAGTACATTTGATGCTAAGATTGTTTCCTTCCACACAAGTTTGGTGCATATTTAATTCTTCTCTGGTAGTCTTTTTTTACTATTTTTCAATATTGAACTGTCTCTAAACAAAATCTTGCAATATCTTACATCCTACCAACACATAATTTGTTTCTAAATGTATTGAATTATGCATTATTATATGTGAAGGTCCAATGAAGGATATTGAATTCTGCATTATTATATGTGAAGGTCCAATGAAGGAGAAGGATTCATGTCATATGAACTTTCCAATTACCAAGGATCTAATCTTAAACTTTTCTAGAAGTGAATACTACTTTCCAATTACCAATGATCTTATCTTAAACTTTTCTACAAGTGAATACTTTCTTCCACCATTTACGCAATCAGTGCATAAATATAAGGCTGTGATAATTTTCAATCATAATTTTAAGAATGTTACACTTCAAGGCATATTAGTCTTGTCTTCATTAACTCGTCTAAATGTTTTTCAGTTAGAGAGAGTAATTTTTCCTCCCCTTCAAAACTACTTTCAATCCTAGCAAAAATTATAGAAGTTATTGTTGATTGTTTATGAGGGTTGTGTAAATGTGACCGGATTATATAGAGGGTTGTGTTTGGAGTTCCCCATCCTTCTCGAGTTCATTATTAATCATTGTAGCAATTTGGAGGAAATTACTTCAAGTATATATAATATGACTTCCCTTCAACATTTTTATATCACAAACTGCCATGATCTTCACAAGTTATCCAATGATATAGAAGATCTCCGCTCATTGAAAATGCTCAAGTTGTATGCATGTCCAAGTTTATAAGAACTACCATATTTAACAAACTTTATTTGGGACACACTTTGGGGATTTAAAGGTGGAAGCACACATCTAATGACTAACACATCCAACCACATAAAAAAAAATTAGCAAACTTTATTTGGGACACACTTTGGGGATTTAAAGGTGGAAGCACACATCCAACCACAGAAAACAAACTTTAACAAACTTTATCTAGGACACACTTTTGGGATCTAAAGGTGGAAGAACTCTCAATTATCATCTCACGGTGAAGAGTGGTGCAGAGTGGGAGGGGGAGTTCTTCCCAAAGGCAAATGCCTTACCTCCACGCAACAATTTGACTGCTAAGTCAAGGAAGACATACAATTCTAGGAAGGCATACATAACCATTAGGCCCATTCAAGCTGTATAAACATAAACAAAATAATACAGTTTGAAATTTATGTTATAAATCTTAAAAAAAAAAAACATAATAATGTAAAGCATCTTATAAAATAGATTAGTCACAGCCCATTCAAATTGTATAAACATAATAATAAGAAAAAATACACTTTGAAATTTATGTTATAAATCTTTAAAAAATTAAAATAATAATATAACACATCTTATAAAATAGATTAGTGATAGCTCTTTTCTTAGTACTAGATAGATTAAAATTTGATATTTATCTTAAAAGTAGTTATACTCTTTTTACTCTTTTAGTTAAATTGATTAATAAAAAAATGTTATATGAACAAGTGTCATATGAAATGAGTTATAGTTTTTTAGACACGTGTTATTGATAAACCATGGTATTGTAACAAATCCTATTTAAAGTAGGGTTGAATTTCCATGATTAAGAATCTTGTTACACATTTTATGGTTTTTTAAATGTATATATATGTTTAACTCATAAATTAAATTTTATTATAATTAATAATAATAATAATAATAAAGTCAAAATTAGAATTAATTTTTTATGATTTTTTAAATTTGTAATTGTGTTATATAATATAAATCCAATAACTTACTACAAATATATATCTATCAATTATTATAAATTATTTAATTTATAATGGTATAACTTTTATATATCAACAACACTAGAATTTATATATTTGATAACAATTAAATTTATATATTAACAAAATTTGAGTTGTAGAACACTTCTACATTTATGTTAAACACCACCACTAGCTTTTTAAACCCAAGCTTGCTTACTACAATTATACTTTTCAAAATAACATAGTAACATATATTATTTTTGTTTACTAAAATTATATTCTCTTTTCAAAATAACATTATAACGTATATTATTTCCCTTGAAATATTAGGGAAGTAGATAGGAAGATTAGTGATAGCACTTTTCTTAGTATTAAATAGATTAAAAATTGATATTTATCTTAAAATTAGTTATATTCCTGTTTACCTTTGTAATTAAATTAATTAATAAAAAATGTTATATGCACAAGTGTCATATGAAAAAAGTTTTGGGGTTTTTTTTAGACATATATTATTGATGAATCATAATATTGTAACAAATCTTGTTTAAATTGAAGTTGAATTTCCATGAGTAACAATCCTATTATATTTGAGAGTGCAAACTTCTACTATACTTTTATAATGATAATGTAGTTTTCCTAAAACAATTTATGAACAAATCTTATTACATATTATATAACTTATTAATTAAATTTTATTAAAATATCATAATTTAATTGATTCTTATAATTTTTAAAGTTTTTATAACGTATTATATAATATAAATACAATACCTTATTACACACTAGATATTTATGATTTTTTAAATTTGTGAATGTGTTATACAATACAATTCCAATAACTTACTACAAATAGATATCTATCAATTATTATAAATTATTTAATTTATATTAATAAAACTAAAATCTATATATTAATAATAATAACAATTAAATTTACATATTAATAAAATTTGAGTTGTAGAACACATCTACATTTATGTTAAACGCCACCACTACCTTTTTACAACCAAGCTTCTTTACTACAATTGTACTCTCTTTTCAAAATAACATACTGACTATTATTATTTCCCTTGAAATATTAGTGAGGGTTTGTAGAAACAGGGAGTAGGCAGGAAGATTAGTGATAGCTTTTTTCTTAGTAATAGATAAATTAAAATTTGATATTTATCTTAAAATTAGTTATACTCCTTTTACCTTTTTAATTAAATTAATTAATAAAAAAATGTTATATGAACAAGTGTCATATGAAATGAGTTCTAGTTTTTTAGACATATGTTATTGATAGGTCATAGTATTGTAACAAATCCTATTTAAAGAGGGGTTGAATTTCCATGGTTAAGAATCTTATTACATTCGAGAGTGCAAACTTTTGTGATCCCTTTTAATGATAATGTGATTTTCAAAAAAAGTTTTATGAACATAAATTCTTACACATTTTATGATATATATATATATATATATATATATATATATATATATAACTCATCAATTAAATTTTATTAAAATATCATAATTTAATTAATTCTTATAATTTTTAAAGTTTTTATAACGTATTATATAATATAAATAGTATAACTTTATTAATAATAAAAAAAAATTATGTAACAATTAAATTTATATATTAATAAAAATTGTGTTGTACAAAACTTCTACATTTATGTTAAACGTCACCATTCTTTTTTTTTTTAAGACCGAGGCTTGTTTACACTATAAGTATACTCTACATAAATATTATTTTATTTTGACATTTAAATTCATAAAATATATGAAATAATTTGTTATAAATACTTTTTTTTTAAATACTCTACATAAATATTATTTTATTTTGACATTTAAATTCATAAAATATATGAAATAATTTGCTCATTAAATATATATATTTTTTTAATTAAATAATTAAATGATCATTATTATTTCAATGATAAAATTAGCAGATTTGAAGAGAAACTCCACTTATGAAAAAAAAAAACTCTTAAACTCCAACTCCAGTGATACATTCTTATATAAAAAATCATAGGCGCTATTGATTTCTGGATACGGCTGCCAGCTTCATGCAGTGTATAGCTTCCACACAATCTATGCACAATCGTTTTGGATCGTTGATAACTTCGGAAGTATACACATATCTTAGTAGATGAATTTGCTAATAGCACTTACTACTTAACTTTTCATTAATAGGCCGTTGTTGCCAGACCTTGCAGTTGCTTCAACTTCACTATGGAACTTTGAATATTTCAGAACCCTTAACTCTAATAACAGTAACAGTAAAGTACTTGACTTATAGTGTGTTTATAGCTTATAATTACTTTTATTTGACCTATAGTGTGTTTATAGTTTATAATTATTTTTATTTTAAGCATTAATAAGTTGAATGGTTATACAAATCAAGATTTAGATTTAATGATTGAAGAACTCTTAATCATCTAACAATAGATTTAATGATTTTGTTTTCAAATAGAAACGCCTTACAACACAACTAGAAAAATAACATTTCCTATTAATCTAACTCTCTAAAACAAAACTTATTAAGAATGCAATGTTCTAATCAATATGGGATTATTCATCTATCCCATATATAGCGACTTTCAAAATAGTTTTATATATGGCAACTCTCAAAATAGTTTTCTAATATTGTTGTGAGAAATTTTTAATTATATTTTTATTTTATTTTTTTAATATATCTTGTATATTTATAGAGTTGTAATTTTATTTATTAATTTATTTAAGAGATTAATTTAAAATTAGGATATATTTGATTTTATTATTAAGTTTAAATGATAATAAAAATAGATTATTTTATTGAAGTTCTAGTCTAAAATCACTTTTTAATTTTAGAGTATTATTAAGAATTACATCTCATTATAATAATGAGTTATTATATATTATATATAAAGGCATACATTTTTTCTTCATATAAATGATAATGATGATTAATGTGACACTAGTACCAAGACTAATATGGTCCATCAAACTTTAAGAAAGTAAGAGATTCATTGAGACTATTTAATATTTTATTTGTATAATAAAAATGATGATGATGATTAACATGACACTAATACCAAGACTAACATGGTCCATCAAACTTTAAGAAAGTAAGAGATTTATTGAGACTATTTAATATTTTATTTGTATGATAAAAAAAAAGAGAGAGAAACATTCCTATATCACTATAGTTTTGCTAACTTAACAAGTCAAGAAGGTTGGTAGTGTGGCTTGGAAAAAGAAAGGATATGAGTAAGAGTTAGACAATCTAAGAGAAAGTGTTTTTCATCTTCAACTCTCTTAGTACCCCAAAAGTAACATACTCTTTTGTCCCAAGGTATATCTATATATATATATATATATATATATATATATTCCTAGTTGAAAATTAAGTTATGATAGATTTTGTCACCTTTAAGAAAAAAAATATGTAATCATGGGTTAATAGTAATTTGGAGTTGTTCTTGTCATGTTTATGTGTGTTTGAATTTATGCATAATGCTCCACCCCTAATTCTTTGTTGTTGATTGAAAATTTCTATCTCTCATTTTTAATATATAAATGTTTCTTATAATAACCTATTTCAACTAAAAATTAGATTATGGATTTAGCATACATAATAGAAACAAAAGAATAAGAAGGTAGAGAAAAATGAAAGGACAATACTTCTCTTTACCTTCTATGGTTCCAAACCTTCTTATAAAAGAACCTTACTTTAGGACGCATTGCTATAAATAATAGTTTTTCTAATGGTTTGATGAAACAATTTAAAATTGACTTGTCTAAACATTCTACTCTCTGGAATTTTTTGGGAAACCATTATGCTAAAGCCATTATGTAACTGTTGGTGAAATTGGAATTTCTAATTGTTTAAATTGCATTTTTTTTTTGTATTTTAAATTGTTTAAATTGTAATTTTTAAAGTATAAATTTATTCAATGCTTTAACAATATCCTATTGCAATTAGATTGTGCAATCATGTCCATTTATATTTGCTATTTCAACATTTTTTCTAAAATTTTGGTTTGATTGTACAATCTCAAACATTGATACATACAATTACAATTATTTTTCTAAAAATTAAATTAAATTTATTTAAATAAACCACTCTATTTAAAACGCATTATACAATCTCGACTATTAATATTTGCTATTTCAATCTTTTTTTCTAAAATTTTCATTTAATTATACAATCTCAAACATTGATATCTACCATTACAATTATTCTTCTAAAATTTAAATAAAATTAATTTAATAAACCACTCTATTTGAAATTTAGTGAAATAAAATTGTCATTGTTATAGGTTTAAACATATTCCCCTTACTTTTATGAGGTCTTATGTTCATTCCATTGAATTTATGCTCCAATGAGTCCTCCATTAGCATCAACAAATCCAACGAGATATTTGGGTAGATTTAGCGGAACATGTGAATACAAGATCGACTCAAAATTTACAATTAAATAGAACTTTGTGACATTTTCTCATCGTTTAAACTTTGGTCTTCAGAAATGGGTATCATTTCTATATAAAAGAGAAAGTATAAGTTAGATCTTCATAAATGGGTATGAGAAAGTATAAGTTAAAATAATAATAATTTTAATAACATTTACGGTAGTTTAATTGTTGATTAAAGTAGTATGAATTTTAGTGATGGAAACTGAGAGATTCATGGTTCAAATATTTATGTTGTTAGTAGTTATATGGTAGACGGGCTATTGGGTTTCTCTAGGATTGAAAAAAAATAAAAAATCATCATTTACAAATTTCATCTCCAAAGTACTTTTTTTCTTTGTTGAGACTTATACATATGGCTTTGGCACTTTCAATGCTCCTCTTTAGATGTGGTTTTCATGGTTGCATTTCACTCTATTGGATCTTTGTATCTCTATTTCCTCTCAGGTTGCTTATGCTGCAATATCCATGCATACTCTCCCATCCACTTAAAACTCACAATAGATCCACACATGCTAGTCATTTTGTGCATGCCATGCTCAACTCCACATTAGCCTATTTCTTAGGGCTTCTCTCTGGACTTCGACCTCAATGCTACAATTCGCAACCACGATCTCCTTCTCGAGGCCACAATCTCATCCCTTGGCTTTGATACCACTATTATAAATAATGAAAATCCAAGAGAAAATAATTGTAGTAACAATAACACATAAAACATACAAGTTTTATCATGAAAAAACTCAAAACCTAGAAAAAATAGTTAATAGATCTATTATTATGGTATGTCTTAGATACAACTATACTTTGACTTAAAAGCAACCAAACCTGGGCAACATCCTAGCCCAACCAAGTGAGTCCTCATCTCAACTCAAACATATTGGAGAATCCCCGAGCCTTTTAAAGGCTCCATCACATGTAATCCACAAGCTCTAATACCAAAAACCACCAAAACCATGTGCCCACCTAACAACTGTGATTATTTCACCAATTCAACTTTACCCTAACATTCCCCAAGTTTTTTAAAGGCTTCATCACATGTAATCCATGGGCTCTAATACCACTGGCCACTGAAACCATGTGTCCAAAACCACCATTATGAACCAAATAACTTTAACTCTTTCACCAATTCAAATTTACCCTAACAATTAATACTACAATTTCAGTGAGGAAAAATAACATGTCAAAAATGGAAAAATCACCTAAACTAAAAATAAACCTAACACTTGCAACAAGATTTTAATGGATCAAATAAGTTTACTTAGAGAAATGAATAATTGTGTATGACGATTGTTTATAACTATATTAACACTGTTGAAACATCAAATTTTAATAGCAATGCACATATCTCTAAAAAGTGAAAAATTAATTGCTATTTTGGTTGTGGTAGACAAATTCCTTGAACGTGCCCACTTTTATCTTCTAACTCATTCATTTTTAACAAGAACAGTTGTAGTAGCTTTTATGGAGAATTCATAAGCTCCCTTAGCAATCCTAAAAATATAGTCAATAAGAAAGACCTAATGTTACCTACAATTTTTGGTAGGTTTTGTTTGTTGGTAATAAGTTGACCTACAATACTTAACACTTATACTATTCTCAATTAGAAAGATGATATTTTTATTTCTTCACTTTTAATTGTGTAGTAATATGTTTTCTATAGTTCAATATGAGATACTAGTATAGCTTATAATTTTATTGCTTCAGTTTTAATTGCATCGTAATATGCTTGAGTGGGCCTAATGGTTAAGAGCATGTGTTTCCTCCTAAGAGGCCACGGGTCGAAAACTAGAGGAGGTACAAAACTAGAGGGGGGTAGAGTATGTATGCCTTCGTAGACTTGCCAGTCAAATGGTTGCATGGAGGTGGGTCCCTTGTCCCACAAACAATGGGGTTTCATACACCAATTTGGTGTATGTAACTCATTCCATATTGAACAAGGGGGTCCGTTGTCCCACAAATTAATTTAGTTTCCGTTATGAGGTGGGTCCCTTGTCCCACAAATTAATTTGGTGTATGTTATGAGAGAGTATTGTAGCTCATTCCATATTAGGGGGTCGCATACACCAATTTGGTGTCTGATTGGCTATCAATAAAATATTTCGATTTCCACTTTAAGTGAATATTTTACATCAATTTTAAGTAAAGATAAAGAAATGAAAGTAAACAATTTTTATTACAAATAAAATATTTCAACAATTCTTTATATATAAAAAATAAATGAAAGTAAAAAAATTCTTAGTATACTGAAGACGTATAACGTATTTTATGTTGAACATGATAAGTGACATTTAAAAAAAATATATTAATAACAAAAATAAAATCAATATCAACCGTAAATAAAATATTTTAATGTCCACCTTAAGAAAAATAATTTTATATCAACTCTATATATAGAGATAAATAAATAAATTAAAAATTTAACAAAGATTTAATTTTTCAAATGGGTGTTTTCTACTTCCAAATACAAGGGAGATGTAATTCTTTCAATGATTAATATGGAGTTTATATGTAGCATATAATAAAATATTAATAAAAAAATCAATATGGATTATAAACCAACCTAGATCTATCTTAAATTTGTATCTATCAAGCAGAGAGGGAACAAATATGGAGTTAAGATAGATCTAAGCTTGCATTTTATAGTGAATTTCCTCGAGTATTTAAATAGGTTTCATCGTGACTAATACTATGGTAAAAATGATGGGTTGTCAAAAAGTAGAGCCTAAAAACTCTTAATGGTAAATTATTAATTTTATTTTTTCATTTCATTTTATTTTTATTTGATGGAATCAAAATGTTTATATAACAAAACATAACAACAACAAAACATTACAATATCTCTTCCATACTGATGAAGAGTGCCTCTCAACCTAATAAAAGAAAAACTCTCTCTCTCTCTCTCTCTCTCTCTCTCTCTCTCTATATATATATATATATAACATTTCAATGATGTGTTGCTCATTATGAGGGAGATGTGTAATTCTTTTTGTGTTCAAATTGAGTTACAATGTTGCATGCATACATACATACCTATATAAAATCAATAGAGAGGGTCTTGATATTTGTCTACTTTGCAAATCAAGTGAGGAAACAAACGAACATTTGTTTTTGAAATAATCATATTCTATCAATGTATGGAATGTGTGGGAACACTTGGTGGGTTAGTGATTGCATTGGAATGGGCCCTCCATAGAAGCTTGTTTGAAAATTTCATGGTAACAATGAGCCATGGTATATATGAACATATGGAATAAATGAAATCACATGATACAATATATTAACTAAGGGCCTTCAAGCAACCATGCATATTTGTGTAAATAACTTTATAGTTCATGAGGATAGAAAAAAACACATAGAACCATAAGTTCATCATAACCATAATGGTATACAAGCAAAGCATTCACAATGGACATACATAAATCTCTGCAACCTTCCATAGGTAGTGCTATTTCACACTTCCATATATTGGATTTTTTTCATCAACCATAGTACTAATGGATATAAGTAAATATACTTATATGTTTACCTTAATGATTGGCAACTAAAGGAGGGACTTCAACTCTCCACCAAATGATAGGCCAGCTACATTGCAATCTTTCTTGCAGCTGACCACTTTCGGGTCAGATTCAGAGTCTGAGGAGTTATTTGTGCAAGATAATTTTACAATGGTAATCAATCAAATATACAAGAGAGGGAGTCCACAATATTTATAAAATTATCTTTGGTAGTAAACACCACAGTGACTCTCTGCCTCTCTGAAATCAATCAAATGGATTCACCGAAGGCTCCGTTAAAACGATACTCAGTTCAAGGAGATTGATACACTATATAGGTGGTTTATCAACTAGATTTTCAAGGCAAGAACTGCAGGAATTTATAGACCATTGTCTAGGTGGTTTATCAACTTAATTATCAAGCATTAAGTGGTTTATTAGCTTCCTCAACAAGCACTTAGTGATTTATTAACTCTTTAAAAAAAAACCACAGTGGCTCAACTCACTTGCCTAGTCATTTATTAGTCTTCCAACAAGCACCCAAGTGGTTTAACAACCCATTCAACAAGCACTAAGTGGTTTATCAACCCATCCAACAAACACTGAGTGGTTTATTGACTTATCTAACAAGAACTTA
Organism: Pinus albicaulis; assembly: GCA_034641835.2. Lineage (NCBI taxonomy): Eukaryota > Viridiplantae > Streptophyta > Pinopsida > Pinales > Pinaceae > Pinus > Pinus albicaulis. The sequence goes on from CM076584.1 coordinate 440,271,556, forward strand.
TTGTTTTAAATGTTATTGTTTTATCGCCCCTTAGAGTGGTTTCAGCCACGGTAATCAACACCCAAATGAGCCTTCATTGGCTACCAAACATAATCGGAAAAAACCTAACTCAACAGAATCACAAGAATTCCATCCAACCAGCGTGAGCTCTAGCTCAAGGATATTTTTTTTCTTCGTCTTTTGTTGTTTCCTGAGTGTCTTTCTCCTCTGTGTTTTTCACCCAGCTACATATTTCTTCTTCATGTCCACGTGTGCTCCCATTCATGTTCTTCTCTTACGTTCTACCTGTTTAGTGTGTGTTTTTCATACTCATGCGTTCTTTTAATGTTCTAAAACTAGCTCACAAAATAGAATAAAAGAGAGATCATCGACTTAAAAATCAACCACTTCGAGGGGGAAACCTCCTTTACATTACATAAATGAACAATTCTTGGATGACAAAAATGACAAAACCTCCTTTCTATATAAAGGGGTCCAATGGGGTCACAATATAATCCTAGCTAACCTAACAATACTAATGTAAGGGCACAACAATAACAATAATGGGCTATTATGGGGAACAATAATAACAATATGGGGACTACATAGGTACAACAATAAGAGACTACACTAGTAATATAGGGCCCTAACATGCCCCCCTCCTTCAAAAAAGTGTTGTCCTCAACACTTGAGTAGTTATGGATGCTTCTGTATAAAATTCACATCTTCCCATGTGGAATCTTCAGCGGGTAAGTTCTTCCACTTGATCATATACTTTGAAATTGATTGATTTCGTAGTTGTTGAGTTATTATTTATGTGACTGCTTCAGGTTCTACTATGATTTTTCCTTTCTCGTCAGGTTCTGGCAATGTTGTTTGAACTGGGAGTTTGTGACCTATTACTTTCTTTAAGCATGAAAAATGGAAAAATGGGTGCACTTGGGAAGATGCGGGAAGCTCCAATTTGTATGCCATAGTACCAATCTCTTGCAACACCTTGTAAGGACCATAGTACTTTGGTGATAATTTATTATCCTTCTTAGCTTGCTTGAGAGACATTTTCAGCCTTCATTCTAATTTGATGATATCCTGAACAAAGATCCAACTTGGTGAAATAAATTTCTCCATGTAATTCATCCAGTAATTCATCAATCACAGGAATGGGAAATTTATCTTTAATAGTGAGCTTATTGAGCTCCCTATAATCCGGACACATGTGCCACGATCCATCCTTCTTGTGCACCAATACTACTGGAGCATAAAAAGAACTTTGATTAGGTTGAATTATACAACCCTCTAGCATTTTTGCAATCATACGTTCAATTTCACTCTTTAGGACATAAGGATATCTGTAAGTCCTAATGTTTGGAGGAACACTTCCTAAAATCAAATGAATAGCATGATCATGATCACGAATAGGTGGGATTCCTTTGGGATTTTCAAACACCTTGGAATGAGTGTCCAAGACTTTTTGGAGATATGGAGAAATAGATGATTTTGATGTTGGAACTTCTGCTGAGCGTAATTGTGCAATGACGCCTCATTGTTATTTCTTCAGAATATTTGTCATGACATTAGAGCTTATTATCTTTCTTGGCTTCCCTACGATACCCCGTAATTCAACTTCCTTTCCTTCCAAAAAAAATTCAAGAAAAGTTCTTGAAAATTAAAAGCTATCGTCCCCAAAGATTGTAACCATTGTACTCCTAGTACAACATCAACACCACCCATTGGAATGGAAAGCACTGGACTATTCAATACATATTCTTCCATGTTTAACTTGATATTATGGCACTTTCTAAAGAAATTTATAGTTCTTCCATTTTCCACCATCACTTAACACTCTGGCGCTGGGTATAGGAAGCAATTCAATTCCTTGGCTACCTTACAATGAATAAAATTATGGGTACTACCCAAATCAATAAGCACTATTAAATTTTTTCTTCTTGATATGTCCTTCTATCTTGAGAGTTTGAGGAGTGGTAATTCCTGCCAATGCATTACAAGATATGGTCGGATTCATTTCTTCTTCCTTTAGGGTTGGTTCCTAGTGTATATCCTCTTCTTTTGAAGTTTCTTGTTCCTTTTCTTCCCCCTCTTCATAATATGTGTAAAAGAATTTCTTCTCAGCACACTTATGACATTTACTGTATTTGATATCACAACTATAGAAAAGCCCTTTTTCTCCTTTTTCTTCCAATTGTTGTGGTGTAAACCTTGTAGGTTGTGGAAGTCTAGGAGTAGAAACACTTCCATCTTTATAGTTGTGAGTGGTAGGCTTCCTTGTCGCCATAATTTTGCTTTCAATTTTTCTTTCCAACCTAAATGCCTTCTCCAATGTATTAGGTTCTCAAAGGAAAACCTCATGTTGGATGTTATCCTTTAGATTCCCTATGAAGATATCAATCATATGTTCCTCTAGAATATTATTTACCCTTATATTTAATTTTTGGAAGTCTTCAATGTGCTCCATCATTGAACCCTTTTGTTTGAGATTTATCAATTGGCTAAAGAAGGTGTTGCTCTTTGTATCCTCATAATGTGCTATCATTTCCTCCATAAAAATTGACCAAGTGACCAGTGATTTATGAGAACAAAGCCATCGATACCATACAAACTGATTTTTTTCTAAATATAAAATTGCAATGCACACCTTTTGTGTGTTTTGCGTATTATGGATCTCAAAGTATTGCTCCATTTGTAGTATCCACGTTATTGGATCCTTGTCATAAAAATTCCTCATATATATCTTTGGAATATGTTGGGTCTTAAATCAAACATTAGAGTCTATGAAATCATGATTAACATTTCTTTTGTTCTCATCATGATTTTCCCCTACTACTTTTTCTCCATTAGGAAGCTTTTCTTGTAGCAACGTTTCCAAAACTTCCATGTCTTTCTTCAAACCTTCCGTGTTGCCTTCTATACCATCCATCTTATCTTCCATTCCATTATTCAAACCATCCATCTTAGCTTCCATGACTTTCTTCAAACCATCCATCTTAGCTTCCACACCTTTCTTCAAACCATATATCTTAGCTTCCATGTTGCCTTATATACCATCCATCTTAGTTTCCACACCATCCATCTTAGATTCCATGCCATTCTTCAAACCATCCATCTTAGCTTCCATTTCATTTTTTTTGTTACTCTTTGTGAGAGCGAAATTTTGTTGCACTTGTTCTTGTAATTTTGATATAATATCATGTTGCGCTTCTTCTTCTTCAAACTATCCATCTTTAGCTTCCACGCTTTCTTTCAAACTATCCATCTTAGATTCCATGCCATTCTTCAAACCATCCATCTTAGCTTCCATGCATTTCTTCAAACTATCCATCTTAGCTTCCACGCTTTCCTTCAAACCATCCATCTTAGCTTCCATTTCATTTTTTGTTACTCTTTGTGAGAGCGAAATTTGTTGCACTTGTTCTTGTAATTTTGATATATCACGTTGCACTTTTTCTTCTTCATGAGTAATAGTAGAGCCTTTTGAGGGCTTAATGGGTGTTGAATTATTTTTAGGGACCATTTTATAACCAAATACTAATATTTATGTAGCAATATGCCCTTGGAATCCCTTCAAACTGATTTTTCAAACAAGACTTATGCAATTAAAAAAAAAATACACATCTTTTTCTTGCTTTTGAGGAGTTCAAATTTTGAATCTGATGTATCTCTGTGATTTCGGATCCCCAAGATTTTATCTTCGGTCCTTTATTAGCCCTCTGAATCTTCTTTCCAATGCCATAGGTCTAACCTGATTTGGATTCTTCAAGACAAAGTTATGCCCAATCTCCCACAATGACCTAATTATGGACTGGTTCAGTAGAGTGAAATTGTATGGCATGCCACGTGGCACCATTTCCTCCTTCAGCTATAAAATCAATATAATGGAAACCACAGTCCATGTACTTTTAGCCACTTTTTACAGAATTCCAATCTGATGCTCAGAGTGAGAGTTATGACGATTTTCCCAAGGTCACCTCTTTGAGATGAAATTCGAGAGCCTGCAAAAACTCTAACTTCCACAGATCATATCTCCGCAAATATTGCGAACCAAGATCTGAAATTTTTACACAAATTTACTTATGATTTATTCACAAATGGGTTTTTTTTTAGCATCTGAACCTTCGTAGAAAAAAAAGTTATAGCAAAAATTTCACGATGACTTGTTTGAATCAACGAAACCCTAGAATCTAAAGCTCTGATACCAAATGTTGTGAGAACAGTTCACAAAATAGAAGAAAAGAGAGATCAACGACTTAAAAATCAGCCACTTAGAGGGGAAACCTCCTTTACATTACATAAATGAACAATTCTTGGATGACACAAATGAAAAAACCTCCTTTCTATATATAGGAGTCCAATGGGGTCACAACGTAATCCTAGCCGACCTAAAAATAATAATGTAAAGGCACAACAATAACAATAGTGGGCTATTATGGGGCATAATAATAACAATATGGGGACTACATAGGTACAACAATAACAATAGGGGGGCTACACTAACAACAATAAGGGACTACACTAGTAATATAGGGCCCTAACATTTTACATGTTGACTTCTCTTCCACCAGGAAAGTTGTCCTCCCCATCTCCATCATGTTCCACGAGGAAGGGGGATAGTATGGACATCGTCCTCTACTAAGGTGGCCCATACCAAAACTTCATTGCTTGTTTGTGCATGTCATTAAATTAGTTAGGGTGATATGTAAAATGGAAATAAATGAGGTGGGTGTGGCATGGTTTTAATACATCATAAGCAACCTCTCCTCCTTATACCTTTGAATCTATGTCCTCTATTTCAACCCAGTCATCAATTGAATTTTTACATAAATTACATAATCAAAATTTACATAGTGACATTTATATGGGGTGCAACAAGAAGGGTTATTGCACTTTTAATGCTTAGTTTGTTGTACCTTACTATGGGCTTGTAGATATTTTAGTGGTTGATGATATGTGTGTATTATTATCTCCTTTACCATCAGATAGTGTTTCCACTTCTTCATAGGTTGCATTAGGGCATAGAGCCCCTTGTCATAGGTAGGGTAGTTAAGAACTACTCCATAAAATAATTTAGAATTATAGCATATAGACCATCCTCCCTGCATCAAGACCACTCCCATATCATAGCCACTCACATATGTCAACACTTCGAAGCATTTTTGCAAGTTCACTAATGTCAGAACTGGTGCTTAATTGATGATCTTCTTCTTTAGCTTCTCAAATATTCTTTGCTAACCCTTTCCCCAATGGAAATTCTTTCCACTCATTGTTATGGCATGGAGTGGTGATGCTACTATTGAAAAAGAGGTTATCAATTTCCTTAGGTATTATGCTTCCCCAACGAAACTCTTGACCTCATAAACATCAGTAGGCACCAACCACTTCATGATGGCCTCCATATTGGCAGAATATATCTTCAACACTCCTACACCTATCACATATCTCGAATACGTCAAATATTTTTTTGCAAAATCACACTTCTTCAGATTTTCCAATAGTTGTTGCTTCTTTAATGTCTCTAGCACCTACATCAAATGTGATATGTGATCCTCCTATGTAACACTATACACTTATACACCATCCAAGTAGATAATAACAAATGAATCTATAAAATGGAATATTATATCATTCATTAACCTCATAAACGTTCTTGGTGCATTACGTAGGCCATACAACATGACCAACCACTCATACATACCTTGCCTAGTTTTGAAGGTGGTATTTCAGGTATCTTCTTATTTGGCTTGAACTTGGTGATATCTAGACTTTAAGTCCATCTTGGTGAAGTATTTGGCTTGCTACATTTAATCCAACAAGTCATCGTCTTCCAGGTACCTTTTTATCTGACTCAAACCTGTTTATATCCATGCTTTAAGTCTAGTGTGGTGAATTCTTTGGCTTGCTACAACTAATCTAACAGGTCACCTATCATAGGCAGAAGGTACCTATTTTTTAGCACAATTTTGTTTAACACCCTATAATCAATACACATATGCCAATTCCCATCCTTCTTTGGTACAATGATGATGGGTGACACACATGGTGAGGTACTTGGTCAAATGACACCATGTTCCAATAACTACTGCAACTTGCTTCTATCACAGACTGTCTATACAACACAATTTTTGGAAATTGGGAGTCTAGTAAAAACTAGGTCTTGTGCTTCACTTCCCTCTTGGGTGTTAGCCCTTTAGACTCTTGGAACACATCACTATATACCTATAGCAACTCTTCCAGTTGTTATTTTTTTTAGTACACCCATCTAAGGATGACTTTGCTCTCACTGAATTTTGTACAGACTGATTTTCTCTTGAAAAATTAAAAACATAATTCTTTCTAGAACTAATTAGTTCCTTATCTTAGTTGGCACTTACTAGCGAAAATTTCAAATTTCCCTTGTGTGCATTGATGGTGAAGTATTTTCCATCCTTAATGAGATAGTAATGGTTGGCTCTTTACATGAAGATTGCATCCATCATGTACAGGGAATTCCAAACACCACTCCACATACGTCAAGGGGAACTACATCTAGTTATACTTCATCAATAAAATCAACATTGAAATGAAATTTAATTTTGCAGTGTTTGGTTACCTTTATTTTCGTGTCCTTATTTACCCATCCCAATAGATATGGGCTTGGATGATCATGAAATTCTAATACTAATTTTTTGAATAGCTCTGTTGCAATGAGATTCACCTGTGATCTGGAGTCAAACAAAACATCAATCTTTGTCTTCTTGACCTGTATCTTTATATGGAAGATTATGGTCTTTTCATTATATTCCTATTGCTAAAGGAGATTCAAATTCACCTCCTTTTTTACTGATGTATAAACGACCTTCTTATCCACGTGTGAGCTACTTTCAACCTAGTCGCTTAAATCAATGGCCATGAGGTTCTTCTTTGCATATTTGACTTTGTTCTTCGAGACAATCTCTAGATGAAACTTCCAACACCTATCCTTTGTATGACCAATGTTACAGTGGTTGCAGTGGTCGCTGGGATCTTTCCACTTGCGTGTTATGGTTGTTGTGTTTTTATCTTTCCCCACTTTCCACTTCTTCTTCCCTTCTTTGGAAGCTTCCTAGTACTCTTTTTATTTTGACCCACTTGATCACCATTTATTCTAGCCTATGTTCTCCAGGTATTGTGATTGTACACAGACCTCATTCATTGATCTATTCTTGAACAACATCACTTGCTTCTATATATGGTTGTGTAAACCTCACTGTTGAGTAGGTAAATCCTCTCTGCGGACAGAGACGATACCTCTAGCCCTAGAGTGGGTCTAGCAACAAGGGAACAAGCTAATGTGTAGGTTCCTAGTTAATGAATGAAATAGGTTTGGATAGATTGTCCTAGCTGCAGTCCAACGCGATTGTCGCAGCTGTAGCAGTGACGACCTCTTAATATCTATCCCGACAGGTCATGTTCCTTCGACAATGGTACTCGAATTCCTACACAAAGATCAAAGGATGAAAGCAGCATACAAGACAATAATTGCATTCATAACTAGCTAATCAGTCAAGTAATATTAAACATATTACGTAAAATAAACCATATCAACACAAGATGGGAACCAGAAATTAGTCATGTATATATAAATAGAAAGAAAGAGATTACAATCGGAGCCTTGACGTCACAGCCTCCTTCCGTGGGTTCCGTCGAAACACATCTCGAAGGTTCATCGGGGAATTGGGACGAGGCGAGGACACAAGCCTAAGCTCTCTCTCGACAAAGGTCTCTTTCTCTGCTCTATCTCACCAAAAAAATGTTCAACAATTCCTCTTCAGCTATTTAGCCGTTCAACTAGTGTATCAATGGGAGATAGCTTTATTTATAGAGGGAGAGGAGGAGGTTGGTATCCCTAAAATGATGGAAGGGAGGCCTTATCCTTTGGGAGGTTCCCCCAAAAGGTGGAAACAAGAGGCCAAAGGAGGGTGTTCGTGGTTATTCATTCGAACCACCCAGGCTAACTCGCCCACGAAGTTGTTAGCATGGAAAATTCGCCTCTATATTTAAAAAAAATTCCAAAAAAAGCTTGGCGTGGGTATATCACTGGGACAGAGCGCCAACAGGCGCGAGGCTCAATGTTAATTTTCCTCATTGGCCCGAGGGCATAACGGCCTACCAGTGCCAACCCAAAAACATGTGTTTCTGATGGTTTTCTCAAGGAATTGTCAACAGAAGGAATGTTTTCCTCATGGCAAGGGATGCAATGATGGTCTTTGCAAGGCATGACACTTTATATAAGTCATGGTAATGGTCCTCCAATGTGCGGGACGGGGATTGCAGGGATGGTGACCAAATTTTGTGTAACATATGCCCACTAAAGCATGAGGTCCGAGAGAGAGGGAGGGGTGAAATGCTTTACGAGAACGAGTTCGAACCAAATACCATTGTAGGAAGACCTGTAAGTAAAAATACAATTGATATTTCTGATACATAAGCATGTGGCATGGGTGCAGCCATCCATAATAGAGTACATAAAAACTGAGATCTGAGGTATGGACGTAACCATCTAGCAGTAAGGATAAAAAAATAGACTCGGGTATGGTCACATCCATCCAATCAAAAGAGTCATGCAATAAGTCATGATAAACCACAATCTCCCGTAGCCTAGATCTTATTAAAAAAAAACCAGGGTCTTGCGCTCCATCTTGACTCGAACAAGTACAAATTCAAGCATGCGAATATATGAGTTGAAGTCGAACATGCAAGAAAGTCACCTGATTACCAGCCAATGATGAAAGTTGGTAACAGGCATGAGAGAAACCACCAATAATGAAAATGGCTCTCAAGGTACAACAAGTACAATCCACGAAATGTGAATAGTGATCTGGCGTCGAACATCTGCAGAATCACTCGATCAAAGGCCAATGATGTGGACCTGTCGTCGAATGTGAAGAACTTGCCATTGAGGCATGCAAGCTCTAAGGCACCGGAAGGGAGTCTCTAGGTCAACTTCCTAGATAATGAGCTAAAGTCGACAAGAAGTGACCTGGTCGAAGGAGGGCCATAATGTTTCCGACATCATCGACACGAGACAGAGGAACATGATGATAATGAATCAAGACCAAACAGAGGATCAGAGGGAGGTTTAAAATTTGAATCAGAGACTTCTCTTGAACATATCAGCGACACGACTCTGGATTTGGCAGTATTTGACATCAAGAGATATGAGATCATGATGACATGGTAAAGAGAATATGAGAGGCCAAAACAGATTACCCAAACCCATGGAGGCAAAAAATGACGAAATGAGATGTCCCCAACCCAACACGAATGCAAATGAGTGTCATGTTCAAGAGCAACATACTGCCGACATGACTTAGAACTGGTTCCATTTTCTCCCACCATTTCTGGCGAGTACCCGAATTATTTTTGAAAAACAAGCTTGAAGGGGATAGCATATTCTTGTCATGTAAGTTTTTCCTTCGGACAAATCCATCCTAGTACATTTTACGAGCCCTAGGAAGGAGGAACTTGATTAATGTCATGGTGATGATTTCCGATGTCATCAGGGTTTAACGAGTCTGACAAAGGAAGAACTTGGCATCTTTTCATGTTTAGAGAGTTTGAAAAGAAGCAGAAAAGAAAACTCCAGTAGGTCCCTTTTCGTAAATAGTCCCTCAGACCCAAAAAGGTAGAAAACGATGTCTGAGAGAACCTCTTAGTCACAATCGGCTAAGGTATTCCTTTTTCGTAAATAATCTATCCCAACCCGAAAAAGGGGTAAACGTATACTAGGTAAATATCGTTTCGCAGCCATTTAACAAGTTCAAAACGACAAGAGTCTCGGCAATACTTTTAGTTTTAGAGAGTCAGAAAAGATTTGAAATATAACTCCAACAGTGACTTTTTCGTGTTTTTACCGAGTTCAAAAAAGTATAAAACACAACTTGTAACTTCATCGTCGTTACGTTAAAAAACCTGTTGCTACACAAGAGACACACTTAAAACTCATTTCTCAAAATAACTTAGTGAAATAATTGAAAAATATTTCTTAAAACCTAATTAGGGTTTTTAAAAGTTATAAAATGCCAAAAATGGTAACAAATAATTACTTTTCACTTTTACCTCTTGTGGAGCAATAGTTACCCTTTTTACATTGCGATTTTGTGGTGGCAATAACGGGCAATCCGGAAGACCAATCTCGAATCCGTCAGTTCCAGGTAAGAGCTAACGTCCCTCCCAGAATTTTGATTCCTTTTTTATTACCTACAACCCAGTTTTATGTGTCCATGGGGGAATTTGGAAAAATTTAGGGTGCGGCAAAGGCACAGATTCGTGCCAACTGACCAAAATCCTAAACTAGGGTGCGCCCATTGGCGCGACTGTTTCTAAAACAGTCGCGCCAATCACAACGCGCAATTTTAGCTTGTAAATGCAAACAAACATGCCTATTGTAACCAAACAAAAGCTTTGAATTTAGCTAATAACAGTCATATGAATGTTTTTGCAGGTATAAAGCGGCAAAATGGTGATTGAATGGAAAGAAAGAGAACACAGTGAAGAAGACGAACTTGCCATGGAAAATGAAATATGTATGGAAGCTCTTAGAGATTGTGGGCTCAAGAAATTCTTCATGACAACATTCCTTAGAGCTCAACCAGAGCTGTTGCAGTACTTGATCAGTGTCTGGGATGTTGATCAGGAAAAGATCATTATTCATGACCAAGAACTCAAGATTGAATTTTCAAACATCTATTTCATAACCGGACTATCGTGGAGGGGTTCAGTTCCAATCCTGATTAGCACCCGGCCCTCAATGGAGAACATGAGTATGGTGATTGATAGGGTGTGTCCAGGGGCAAGGAAAGCATCGGGAAGCGGAAAAGTGGATATCCAAACTATTCCAGACTTGGCACTAAAAGTGGTGTTGCACACCATCACACGAGCTACAGGATCAGAGGCACCGCACGAGGCCACAAAGACACAGCTACTTCTTGTTGTATATTGCATGACATCGACTCTCTACAATTGGGAAGAGGTAGTGACAATCAACATGAAACTTCAACTGACAAAGTGCAAGAAAACTAAGTTGAAGCAGTTCGGTTATAGGTCCATTCTGGTATCGTTCATCTTGGAATGACTACCAATATTCCAGCGTCAGGAGGTGATAGTCCCGACACCACCAACACAGGAGCCATGGATGGCCCGTTGGGCAGCTCTGATGCTAAGGTCAAGGGGCGGTCAACAGATGTTCTGGAAACTGGATTTTTTTGAGTGGCTCCGCCGACAGCTGATCGTCGTGGAGGGTTGGCCCTACTCTGGCACAAATTTCACTGATGATGCAAACCTCCCACTCCCAGAAGGAGAGGATTGGGATGAAGTACTTGGTAAGAATCATTTTTAATTTTCATGAGTATTATGATTTTTTTGTTATGCATGTTCTGACATTAAATCCATGTAATTGCAGATGTTGGCCCAGAGAGACCTGTAGGTATGTCTCCAATAGCGAGGCAAATCCCTCGCGACTTTGATATTGCCCCTCATGGTGAGGGAGGCGAGGAGGAGGAAATCATACGCAACTTGGAGGGAATCTCTAGTGGGATCTCGGATTATGCGCGATTTGATGATGTTCCTCGTGCATACCAGAGACACACTGCAGGGGTCTCAAACCAAGTTCACCGCTTTTTGAGGTGGCTTGTACGGGCAGTGACATGTTATCATGAGCGTCAGGCCGAGTAGACACCTAGGTTTTATTTCCGCATATTTTTTAGAGACATTATGTCTCAGGATGTAACTGAAACAAACATATTTTTTGAACCGTATGATGCACACTAATGCAGACATTTGATATATATACATATATACATCTATTTTCCTATATGGATCTTTTCATGTGATGATGAATTTTAAAACTTGCGCAAATGTCTATCTAATACAATGTTAGCCACTATATCAGTTAAAAAATTTGCATAATAAGCAACGACCCAAAAAGGCAGGAAAACGTTCACAAAGCATACCAAGCCAAAAAGGTTTCATTTTTACGCAAGCTTAAAAACAAAAGTAAACTATGGTTGAGATTGGTTTCATTTTTACACAAGCTCGGAACAAAAGTAAACTATGCTTGAAAAACGAGCATGCCCCCAACATGGTGACTCAATTCGAGGTACATGCCCCCTAGCTTCACTCTCGCTGTAATGAATGAAAAGCAGATGGAGTGAAGGTTCAAATTACGAGATCAGAGAAAGACTCGACTAGGATCTTACGAGATCTAATCAAAGACTCGAATTGAACGAGAACATGTTTCATTGTTTTAATGAGGTTGACACATTAAAAGAACTATCCTCATGAATTAATTCATTTTTTAACGAGGTTGACATAGAATACGAACTATCCTCATAAGAGCATGTTTCATTTTTTAAGGAGCTTGACACAAGAAAATGAACTATGCTCCGACGACCTTGTTTCATTTTTTACGGAACTTGACACAAGAGAACGAACCATGCTCTGATGACCTTTCATCATGATGAATAAGAGGTCATGGCTTCCAAGAGGTTCGAATATGATGGGAGAACAACGTCTTGGAAATTACGATCGAATGCCCCCAGTAAATGGTACTCGACGACACAATCACTGGATGAAGGCAACGAACAAGTGGCCACATAATTAACCTGTGGCGGGGAAGATACAATTGACGAATAAAGATCCGACAGAGACGATGCTGGGCCAACTGCCACCCCAGGACCAAAGAATGGAAGTTGATCAATGGTCACAATCCGACCTTTGTGTGGAAAACAGATCAAACGAAAGAGGGAGGAGACAAGTGCACCCATGGCATAAGCATAGTTGTGCCCCAAGAGTAAATTTAAATCCATGGTGCCTGGAAAAACCATCATGTATATACATATAGTTTTCCCTCCCAAAGTGATTGGAAACTATGGAAGGATCCCTAACGGTTGACTGGTTCCTCTGTTAAATGCCAACATATTCTGGGTAACAGGCACAAGTGGTGGAGAACCAAAATCTTTCCAAGTATTTGAAGACAGAATACTAACAGACACGCCTTCATATATAATTGTGGCCACGTCGAAGGTCTGTACCGTGATCTCAAAAGGCACATAAGAAGGAAGGTGGTATCCCGCAAATCGACTCCAACCGAAGGAAGCGACCAAACTACTTGGAGGGGGTACCATAGAAATGAGATGGTCATCCCCTAGTGTTACTGGAGCAAGAGGAGCATCCTCCTGGACCTCAGAAATGGGAGTAGGAAGAGAAAATTCTTGAGTCACAAGGACGGGAGGATCTGTCTCCAAGTCCAATGAATATGAAGAAATAAGAAGAATGTGAGGGGGATGAGGTCCACTCTTGACGGAAAAGACCTGATGAACCATGGGCGAGATCAGATCGACCGATTCCACGACCAATGGTTGGTCGGGAATGGATTCATGAATTTGAATTTCTGAGGGAATGGGATCAACCAAGGATGAATCTTGACCGGTCATTGAATCAACTAGCAGAGGACTTGAAGAAACCTTATGGTAACCAACCAGAATGCAAGGTGCAGAAAAAGTAGGGTTTCCCAACACTCTCATGGATTCATCCATATACGGACAAAGGTGAATGGGATGATGCCCTTCACACAACTTACAGGGATTCGTAATCTTACCCTATTTCTTATGAGTCTTATCATTGCTAGTCAAATATGTGCCACCAATATGACTTCCATAAGCCAAATTCAACGGCGGACGGCCGTCGGACCATGCTTTAAGTACCTTGGGAATGCCAGGGTAGTCTCGAAGAAGGTGGTTACCTTTGCACAACATGCAAGGAAATTTGAATTTCCATGGAAGGTTGGATGGTTTATCAAGGGAAGGTGCCTAAGGCGTGATAGCCACAAAGTTAGCCTATCTTTTATCTGACTTCTTCTTCTTCTTAGCCACCTGGTTACTAGAATCCAGACTTTCACCAGGCGAAGTAGAAGAGGAGGATGAAGAAATAGGCGATGAAAGGGGAGAGGTCCACCTTAGGATCAACAGGGTGTTGTTCAGGTGGAGGGGATGGTTGTACAGTGCGCAGAACATTTAAGACCACAGAGGTCGAGAATAACCAAACAAGCAACCCAACAGTTAACTCGGGAAGGGATAGTGTTGTCATATAAGGAGCACCAACATTCCCAAAAGCAAGAAAAGGACTAGGATTCCCTTCGAAGGGGATTCCTTGGTTGGTAAACTCCGAAAAAGTTACCATTTGGAATTCCATCGTTTCATATTTTAAGAGTCGAGAAACAGGCAAAAGGTGACTTTATCACTTTTAGATTGAAACGAGCGTGAAAGGACAAGCGCTTGATGATCTTTTCAATTTTTAGAGAGTCACGAAAAGACCAAAATGACTACTCAGGTAATCTAAGCAAAAGGGTGTACCAAGTTTCCGTGATGCCATATACACCTTGGTGGTCAAATGAAAGAGAAATGACCAAGGACTTGACGTACGTGTAGGTAGTCTCCCCGAATGTTGTGTTCGCTGTATCAAGGTTACAGGGCAACAGAATTAGCTTCATATGGATAAAGGATTTAAACCTATGAGGGTCTCCCTTTATATATGCAATGGTATGGGGAGCACAAGTCTGTACTAGCACTGTTTAAAGCCAAGTGGCGAATGACAGCTACTAGGTTTAATGACGCCGGAAAACGTCACTAGCCTAGACCTCTAAAATATTTGTGTTAGTTTCCAATTCTTCCTTAGATTGATTAAATTGATTTTAAGGTTGATCTTGAATTAATGTTTCAGTTTCAAGGCCCTACCGAATGAGCTCTCAAATTCCTGAATGCATGCTATATGCAAAAGAACACCATTTTCCATTCGATGAATGCTAACTAAGAGAAGGATAGAGATCTTTCACAAAGTAGCAAACAATGAAATCATAAGAAGAAGTTCACTAATGCATCTAATACAACCGAACGAGAAACGAAAAACTCTTTCCTAGTTCACTAAGAGCTAGTTATGAAAAATAAATTTTCATTTTCAATTCCAAACGAAAGAATGAAATTTTTTGTTTTTTGAATGAATGAATCACACGATGCACTATTATATTAAAAAGAAAAGTGAACATTAGTTTGGAGCACTGTGAATGTAGAGATCTTAAAATGAATAATTCAAAAGCAATACAGACATAAAAACACACTCAAACCAATGATGCACTCTTTCAAGCAAAGAGAAGGCTTTCCAAATGACCAAAACGAGAAATGTGATCAATGCTCGAAGTGATGAGACGGAGAGTCAAAGGGAAATCAAAGTGATCATTAAACAAACCGAAAACACAAAGGATCAAGAAAGACTAACACAATCAATCAGGGAATCGAACTGACGAAAATAAAAAAGACTCAATCTTTAATAAGAAGACACAGTGAGAAAAAGACACTTAGAAACCCTAGGGCTATGAAACTCACCGATGAGACAATGGACAAACAGCTGAGAAGAGAAAGCCTATAGAGCCAAAAAAATTCAACAAGACTAATTGAAAATCAAAGAAACAACCCAGAGTCAAGAACAATTGACCAAAAACTCACGAGGACAGTCAAACCAAATCCCACGGGATTTGGCGTGATTTTCAGGTGGTAATCCATGCCAAACAGGGGTTGGCGCTACTGCAACAAAGGCAACAAGCACCAATTGGCGCGACTATTCAAAGCAAAATCGCGCCAAGGTGAAAAACTATGGGAAAAGGAAAAAAACTGTGAAAATAGGTCAATCTTGACACTCTAGAGCTGAACAAGAGGATTCCAAATAGTCAAGCAAGCCAAAAAAGACAGACAAGCAATCAAACGACCGAAGTCGACTCGACAAGGAAAATTCCCAATGAACAACCAGACAAAAAACTCACACTTCTTCCCCAGCAGAGTCGCCAACTTGTTGAGTAGGTAAATCCTCTCTGCAGACAGAGACAATCCCTCTAGCCCTAGAGTGGGTCTAGCAACAAGGGAACAAGCTAATGTGTAGGTTCCTAATTAACGAATGAAATAGGTTGGGATAGATTGTCCTACCTATATTCCAACATGATTGTCGCAGCTGTAGCAGTGGTGGCCTCTTGATCTCTGTCCCAACAGGTCACAGTCCTTCGGCAATGGTACTCGGATTCCTACACAAAGATCAAAGGACGAAAGCAGCATACAAGACAATAATTGCATTCATAACTAGCTAATCAGTCAAGGAAGATTAAACATATTTCTTAAAATAAAACATATCAACACAAGATGGGAACCAGACATTAGTCATGCATATATAAATAGAAAGAAAGAGATTACAATCGAAGCCTTGACGTCGCAGCCTCCTTCAGTGGGTTTAGTCGAAGCGCATCTTGAAGGTTTGTCGGGGAATTGGGACGAGGCGAGGACACAAGCCTAAGCTCTCTCTTGACAAAGGTCTCTTTCTCTACTCTATCTCACCAACAAAATTTTCAACAATTCCTCTTCAGCTATTCAGTTGTTCAGCTAGTGTATCAATGGGAGATAACTTTATTTATAGAGGGAGAGGAGGAGGTTGGGATCCCTACAATGATGGAAGGGAGGCCTTATCCTTTGGGAGGTTGCCCCAAAAGGTGGAAACAAGAGGCCAAAGGAGGGTGTTCGTGGTTATTCAGTTGAACCACCCAGGCTCACTCGCCCATGAAGTTGTTAGCATGGAAACTTCACCTCTATATTTAAAAAAAATTCCAAAAATAGTTTGGCGCGGGTAGATCATTGGGACAGAGTGCCAACGGGTGCGGGGTTCAGTGTTAATTTTCCTCATTGGCGCGAGGGCATAACGGCCTACTAGCGCCAACGCAAAAACATGTGTTTCTGATGGTTTGCTCAAGGAATTGTCAGTAGAAGGAATGATGTCCTCATGGCAAGGGATGCAATGATGATCTTTGCAAGGCATGAAACTTTATATAAGTCACAGGAATGGTCCTCCAATGTGCGGGACGGGGATTGCAAGGACGGTGACCAAATGTTGTGTAACACTCACAAATACTTGAGAAGTGCATCTAGGTTCTTTGGGGATATACCCAACATTATGCACATCTTTCTAAATTAGATAGTGTAATCCTATACACTCTGTCCTTGCTTCTCCCTGAAGTAATGTCACCAAATCCACTAGTTCTCTACATAATCGATAATAAAATTGTGACCTTATGAGGTTTTTGAAATCCTCCTACTTATTCACTAGAGGATCTCCCTCCAACCTCAAGGTATCTGTATGGGTTTCCCACCAAGTTAGGGCATGTCCCTCTGATTTTAGTTGAGTAATCAAAATATTATGTTCTTCCTCCGTATGATGAATACTAAAATAATCTTTTAAGTTTTGCAACCAATTATTTAACTTCAAAGCATAAATATCACCTTAATATGGCTTGATGTCAACCTTCACTTCCATTTTGAATAGGGGTTGTGAATGGTTCATGGCACCCGAACTAGGTTGATCCTTTTCATGTTCTTTCTTAGATTCCCTCTCTGGTTCTTCTTTGTTTTCTGATTTCCCCTCCGATCTGACCCCCACATTAGAACCTCCATCTTCTCCAAATAGCCCAAGATTATTGGTCAATGTCGTTATGAGAAGGTTCACATTACAATTTATATTTGTGATGTGTGCTTCTAACCATGCAAAATATCCTTTGTGGGATCTTGAGGGTTATTGACAATTTCATCAGCCATGGATATGGTTTTATGACTTTTGGTTTAACATATCTCGATCCCCTACAACTCCCCATAATATACCGAAAAAAATTGCTTTGGTACCAATATGGTTTGTAAATTGCCGTGGATATTCCACTAGACAATTCATCATAACATATCTATTAATATATTAGAAAATATGAAATTTGCACTATGTGGGTTTATTTCTCCTTATATTTCTAGATCTATTAATTTTTTTATTGCATATGCATGCAAATTATAATTATGCATAAGATAAAGAAAAACAAAATAAAACTCACTAACCACAAATTAACACAAGCAAGGTATTTTTTAAGGATTCAAATATTATGCCTATGTATATTATTACAGCTGACTATTTTGGTTTGAAAAGTAATACATATAAAATGTAAGCGAATATTTAAAAAAATATGTAATTTACTATTAAAACTAGTATTTTTTTGGCAAATATGATCCATTTAATAATATATATGTACAAAATGGGAGAATTTTTAACCAAATGGGTGAATACTTTTTTTTTTTTCTTCAGAAAATGCAAAAAAAAAAAGTCAATCACCCCTAAAAATTTCCCTAAACATAATATATAACCTAGCAAACCCTTTTGGGAGAAAACCCAACTAGAAGGTGAGGTTGCTCTGCGCTCTCTCTAGATGGAAAATGGATGCAATGGCAAAGATCTGAAACTTATGGTCTGTGGGATGCTACAGTGTGCAGACCCTCCCTATTTTCTCTCTCCCTACCCCCTCTTACATATTATGCTCATCTATGGAACAAAATGCATTTGAATAGAATGGAACCCCTTTTTGTCCTAGTGGCCCGGTTATAACACGACCTGATAGCCTAGTAGTGGTTAACTTTGACTCCCATAAATCTTCACTAAAGTTACAATATGGATTCTTCTAGAATCTTATTCATCATAATCATGTGGCTAGCCCCTTTTCCATGAATTATGGGGGATAATATGGTATCCTCTCAAATTATGGTGGTCAAAACAATAAGGTCAACTTCTAAGTGGCATAAATTTTGTGCATAGACTTTGATTGAGGTGATTCTTGTATCATTGGAAAGGCATCTGTGTGAAAAATAATGCAAATAGGTGCATGGATGGGAGACAATTTTTTTCCCACAAAAAAATCGTTTGCTGCCTCAAACTGCTTTCAGAAGGTTTTAAACCCTGATTCACCAAACTACGTCCCACTGGTTAAAATGGTCTTGCAAGCTGATTCCTCCAATTTTTCCACTCTGAAAGAATCAAGATGGATGAAAATTAATATAATGATACAATTTGGATAACATAAACTTACTCATTAGGGTTCCTTATGAACACATAAGTATTGAAGAAATAATTGAGTGGTACCACAAGAATAGTTCTTTCATAGATGCACATAGGTGCAAGATCACAGGGTGAGGGTCATGTGGTGACATAATAAACAAGAGATGTATTCATTTTCCATGCACAGGTGCTAACTGCATGAGGTGAGTTTGAGGGGGATGCATAGTCTATGTGACAAACACAAGTGATAATGGGACAAGTCAAATTTACTTACTTTTTGATGTGTGCATGCATTATGACCTATGAGTGCCAAGAGCAAGAGCATGTGATATTGTGACAACTTTTTTGCGAAGATTCCCACAAGCATAATCTCTTACACAGATGTGCCTTGTTGAATTCCTTTATATCCGCTCTAATTTATACAAGATCACAGTTAATAGGAACGTAAAGTACTTCAATGTAAAGGGACATTGTTTGGAGATGACCATATAGGACATTTATTTCTTGATTGGGATATTGGTGTAAGGAGAGATAGTGGACTTGAAAATGAATTTCCAAGAATGAGGGCCCCTATACATAATTATGGACAAAGTTTGTCATCCATTGATGGTGAAGGTAGATGGTCAGTGCCCCAGAGAGGGGATGTAGTCAACTGATGGGTGATGCATTATGTACTTCATGGTGAGGAGGATGGTGTCAAGTGCTTATTTTTGAGATTAAGTTCAATTCCATGGGGATTCTAAAGAAAAACTAGGTTTGGCGAGGAAAAGAGGCCTTTATAGATATCACAAAGGGAATTTCAGTTTTGTTCTTATACTTATTGGATTGAAGACCAATAACAAACAAAGTTCAAAACCTTAACCAAAGGAGTATCGTATGCCCTCAAACTCGGCTTTAAGAAATGCCATGCATCACAAAGAGCACAAAGGCACATATATCTTTAGTATTAAAGAAATTTATAATTGCATTTAATTTCATCTTATTTAAAAGGATTTTAAATTTTAGAATAAATATTGTTAAAAAGCGACTTAAATAATTACCCCCAAAAACATCACATGATTAGTTGTTTATGCTCTAACTAGTAGCAAAAACATACAAGTCGCTCTATTTTGATAGGAAGCTATTAAATCCAAAAATGTAAATAATTTGTGAATCATTGAATTTTCAAATGAAAAATAAACTACATATAAAAATGAAAACAATGGAAATTGATGCATTAGAACCATGATTGCTAAAAAGTTAGCTTAATGCTAGTTTGCACTTTATATAATTGACTAATAGCAAGAGCATACAAATCACTCTATTTTCATAGGAAGTTATAAAGTCCAAAGATGAAAATAATCAGTGAATCATTGAATTTTCAAATGCAAAATAAAATACCTATAAAAATGAAAACAATGGAAAATGATGCATTAGAACCATGATTGCTAAAAAATTTGGTTTTTGCTAGTTTTCATTTTTTATAAAAAAAATTATTTGCTAGGTAATGTGAGTCCTGAGATGACTGGCATGCCTAACCTGTGACTTGAGTAGCCATGATCTAGGGTCATCTAAGCCATCAAAATCACCTAAGGATCGCACTCGGCCTAGGCTACACCAACTCTTAGCATAGCTAGATTTTTTCCCGTGGGGTTTCAAACCGGTGACCTTTTCACCATGAAGTGCCTTAACAAAACATGTTGTCACTGTCTGCGCTACACCCCGTGGTTTGCACTTTATATAATTTGAATGGCCTAGCAATTTTTTTTTTGGCAAAAGTATGGTCAAATACATTTGTGCCCAAATGGAATGGGTATTACAATTTCATGAATAGCTAACTAATAATAATAAAATATATATTATTAGTTAAGTTTAAATAATAGAAAATGACAAGGTTTGTGACATTATATAAGTTTGGAAAAAATTTCACATTAAAATCTAGATACTCTAAAGGAATTTCATATTTAGATTATAGACGAAAACTTCTCTAAAATATACTCAAAAAGTAATAGTAAAATAATTTGAACAATAACTAGATAATACTTAGAGAATAAAGTGAGATCCTTATTTATGCAAAACATTGAAACTCCAACTTGTGGTCCAAACTAATTTTATGAATAATAAGTTCTTGTAAATAACTAATTAATTCAAAATTCTCTAATTAAGCTTTAATTTAAGTATCCATTTACAAAAAATGAAAATACTAAAAAAAAACATTGTTACAAAACTATAAGCTTGCATAAATAAAAATGCCATTCCTCTTGAAAATTATTGTCACTAAAGATGAAAGAGCAAATATTCACTTGGCCATGTGTCTTCTTCTTGTGCTCGTTCGGTATTTTCTTAAACACAATCATATGTGCACACTAAAATAGATGGAAGCATTAATAATGATCTTCATTGTTAAACTAAAAGAACTCATTCAATGCACTACATTGAAGAAGCTAAACAAAGTCATGCCAGTAGAGTCAACAAAAATATTAAGAATCATATAATTAGAAATCCCATTCATATAGATGTGTAAAGTTTATTGTAGGGGTAGAGATAACAATTTTAATAGAAAAACATTAAGCCAAATAATATTTTCCATTGATTGCTCATGATTACTCTCAATTATTTGTGCTTCTTGTTCAATTCCTTTCCAACTAGGGCATTATAGGAAAGTCATCACTTAGAAGAAGTGATTGATAGAAGAGAAGTGAAATGATCTTTTCCTTTTATAAATCATTTTCATAGGGAGTTAATCTTAAAGAGGAGATTTCTCATAGAAAAACTCAAAGTAGGTATCATCACCAAGTTGGAAGATTCTAACATTCACTTCATACCATTCTCCACAAGCATCCTCTAGGTTTAATCATGGCCTTGCTTACTTTTACACGCTTCTTGTGTATTGAGCTTGGAAAGAAATTTATCGCATACATTTAAAGTATTTTAAGATTTGTTTCCTATCCTTAACTAAATATGCCATGCTCATTATGATCAATGTCTTTTTCAATCCAGTGTTTGATACCAAATGAAAAAGAAACAAATCAAGCGCCCTAGGGGTTAGGTCAATTAGTTGAACCATCCAACCAAGATATGTTGTGCGTAGGGAGGCCACAAGCTCAAATCTAGTCGAGTACCACAAGGTTACCATCTGTTATAATGGTCAGTGGTGAGTTGCCTTCCAACTAGATATTCAAGGAATAGGGAGGGATCCCATGAGATTTTCCTTGGAAAAAGGAAAATAAAAGACAATTTGCAATCAATGGATATCCCTTACCAATGAAAATCTAACACAAATGTTTTGGGTGTATAAATGTAGATTTTTTCACATTACAAAAATACAACACTTTACTTTCTCCTTTCTTGATCAAAAGTGCTTTCCCATTTTTGGGTAGGGTCTCGAGGATAAAGAAGTGCAATAATTTTCACAATGTGCATCTCTGTCAGACTTCTTAGAATACCATGAAATCTATTTACTTCAAAGAGATTTGTTGATGCACTTTCCGACAAAAATTGTGACCTCAATCTCACACTTGAACTGAAAATGTTTAGTTAAACATGGGCTAACCAAATGCACTATGCTTTTGGGTAATTGCATTTCCCTTATTATTGCTTGAAAACATATGAATGACCACTCATTAGAATTTTCTTTGAAACTTTTCCCTTTAGATCAAAAACCTACTCTAATACTACCTTAAAGTGGTTTTGTGTTCAAATGATACAAACACTCTAACAAAATACAAAATATATAATATAGTTCAAATAATAGAAAATAACAACTAAAAGGCACAATGTTGAAAGCCCAACACACCCAAGGATAAATTAAACTTGCAAATCGAAATAATGAGGAAAGATTTCGCTAAAATTTATTCAAAATAGTAAAATATAATTTTGTTTTAATTTAATTTGATTATACATAAACATACAAGAGAAGTCCCTACTCATACAAAAGAGGGAATAAAGTCCTAACTTGTTTCCAAGTTACCCTTATAGAGTAATTACATTTTTTAGCTAAATAATCTTGAACAAACTAATTGTCTTGCGCCTTATTTAACTTGAATGACTTCGTACAAAATATTACAAAAAAACTAGAGTAAAGCTATGAGCTTACATTGAAAATAGCTCACGAACATAAATTCGCTTGCATAAATCAAGATGTTGCATTGCATACAACATATAGCCAAGTAAATTAAACAGTTTTGTATTTTTGGCGTGTTCTAGACATTTTCCTGCCAATTAGTTTCAGTACTTCATCTATCAATATTACTGGGAATGAAAATATTACCACTAAACACCATTCACTTAGACTCAAAGGTACGACGCCAAAGATACTGGCAAGAAATGGCACATAAAGGACTAGAAAGTGTAGTCCAAATGAAACTGACATTGCCACCAATAGCCAAGGATTAGTCCAGGGTGGCATGGTGAGCAGACTGTTATCCTCAGATAGAGCATTCAACGAGTTGAACATTTCAATGGCCACCAATACGGAGAGGGACAGGGTAGTTGCTTTAACTTTTCCAGTTGAGAAATAATCACAAGGACTGGAAAATGAGAGGGTGTCCCCACCAACGATAAATGATGAAACGTTAAAACCCTCCCAGGATGGGCATTCTCCCCAAGACCTGAGCTGCGAAAATGTTACCAATGTGTGCCCATCTGCAAAGAAGTCTATCCCTAAAACTGAATCATTTGTGTACCAAAGAGTGAAAATGCCAACTGTTGCAACCCCAACATAAAAACCAATCACCTGCAATCAAAAGAGAATTGAAAAAAATTAGAGAAGGTAATTACCATTACATCCTACGGGTTTAGCTTACGGTGTCAAAAAAATCACAAAAAAAAAAGGTTTCAAGATAAATGAAACAAATGACCAAATGTACGAGAAGGATGGTTACCATGTAACGGAAAAACACCCAAGCATTAATCAGGGCATCATCACTCCTACGAGGTGGTTTTTTCATTATATCTATGTCAGCGGGATTGAATCCAAGAGCTGTTGCAGGAGGACCATCTGTGACCAAATTCACCCACAGAAGTTGCACAGGAATCAAGCCTTCAGGAATGCCTAATGCAGCAGTTATAAATATAGAAACCACCTCACCCACATTAGATGATATCATGTACCTGCAGCAAATGTTAAAAAAATAAGAGTAGGGCAAAGGAGTATGCTAGACCAGAAAGAGGAAAGAAAAACCCACAGACCAGGAAAAATGAACCTACCAAGAACTACCGTATCAACAATAATACATTGTCAAGTTCATCTCAAATTTGTATTTTCAGAAGTAGAGATCCATACCTTATGAAAGCTTTCATGTTGTTGTAGATGGAACGGCCTTCTGAAACAGCAGAAACAATAGTACTGAAATTATCATCAGCTAAAACCATATCTCATGCTTCCTTGGCAACCTGAAACACAAATGAAATGTGCACAGGGCTTATAAGCTTCAAATTTCTTATATGATAGTAACACTGAAAGATGACCTACGTAAAAGTCATTATAATTGACAGTTAAATGAGAGATAATATCATAAAAAGAACAAAAGTTGGTCCACCAAGCTTGGATGTCAATAGGTTGTGGATGGGTGCAAATTAATTAATCGTGTAGTTATTAGATTCTGCTAAAAATTCTATGATATAGTCTCACACACACATGGGAAACTGTAAACTAAAAACTAATGCAGGTATCAAACCATCTACCAATCCATCTTGCTAGGACATTTCAAAATAATCCATAGGCTCAACTATTTTTGCCCACTATTTGGGCATTCCCCAAATACGATTGAGTTGTTTCAAGGTGAAACACTAGTGTGAGATTTTCTCCAACACTTCGTTGGATATCTTAGATGGGACTTTTCTAAGGCAAATTTGTATATTTTAAAATGCATAGTAAGATTGAATGTCAAAATTTTTGCATCGTGGAAGATTTTCAATTTGGAAAGGTGTTATTAGCAAGAGTATCTGACAGTAGTCTCCTTTGCTTCTTAACGGCCATTGTTGCTCCAAGCTTGAATGCCTGATATGGTTGCCTTCATTTCTTGATATTAAGATGGATTTTCCACCGATGATCCATCCATTTAACTAGACCTAATGCACATTACTTTCATATGGCTATAAAAGTTGCTGCTTTATCAGTTTACTTTAGTTGCCCACTATCAGTTGCAATGAATACGGAAGACGAAACACTTCCCCTGTTCTGTTGGAAATAAACATGACAGTTACAGAGAATAGGATTCCAAAAGCCATATAACTACACAAGTGATAGTGCCAAGCATCCTCTAATACAGAGATGATATAGTTATAATTTGCCAATCAGCAGTTCACACGTTAGCTCATGTACATCAGTTGTTAGAACCTAACACTGTTTGAAATCCAATTGCATATTTTTTCATTACCCTAGCGCATATACATTAGAAGTTAAAGCCTGACACGGCTAGGAATCCTACGTACATTTTTTGCCATTCTTCTTTAAGGTCACATTGAGGGATACCACTAACCATGTTAGAAAGTATAAAATCTGCCGTCCAAACATTAATTAAGTTATTGTGGCAGTGCAAACACCTATTAAAGCAGTGAGTGAATGGTTAAAGACAAAATGAAATAAATGGAAAATCCTCTGAAAGAGAATACTAGCATACCTCTGTTCCAACAATTCCCATGGCAATTCCGATGTCTGCAAGCTTCAAAGCAGGTGCATCGTTGACACCATCTCCTGTCATTGCCACCACTTTGCCAGCTTCTTTGAGCATTCGAACTATATTCTGCTTATGCTTTGGCTCTGCTCTAGAAAAAACTCGACCACCAGGTTTTGCCAAGATTTCAACACGTTTATCCACAGACAATGCCATGAATTCTCTTCCAGTAAAACTTTTACCACTGAGATCCTCTCCTTCATAGAAGACACCGACTTCCCGACAAATGGCTTCAGCTGTGGACTTGTTATCACCAGTAATCACCATTACTTGAATACCTGCGTCTCTACAATCCTCTATTGCCTTGTGAACTTCTTCACGAGGAGGATCCTGTTAGTTTCAAGTAAGTCATGTCAGAAGATTCACTGAAAAGAATGCAACATCTTCACAACAACAACAAGACTAACACAGACATAGGGGACATAGGTGAAGAAGATGGGGAGAAATAAAAATAGTTTACACAATACTTTATAATTCAAATAGCACAAAAAGTTAAAAGTAAGAGACAAAAAGATAAGCGCAATAATCCAAAATGCCCGAACTTACTCTTAATCCTACAAGACCAACAAAGATAAGGTCACTTTCGATACTAGAATAATTAGTTGGGTCCAACAATTTCATATGAGCGGGATGCTTCTCTCCATCATAGTCATTGAGCTCTCCCAATTCTTCCTTGTATGCCAGGCCCAAACAACGCAGAGCCTTCGAACTCATTTCGTGAAGCTTCATCAAGAATGATTCCCTGGATGCATGGTCCAATTCAACAATTGTTCCATCTGCAAGTTGTTGAAAAGTGCTCCTTTCCAGTAGATTTTCCACAGCACCCTGCAAAAAAGATAGACATTGATATCACTGAACAAAGGTATCTTGACCTGTTTTGCTGGTGAAATATACAAGTTAAGAAAGGAAATGCAAAAATATCAGCCAACTCGATATGGACGATCTTGATATCTTCACAGGGACTTCACTCAATGAACCTCTGACCTATCGCATGCGTTTGTGGCATATTAAAGAATACCCTTAATTTGACTACATATTGGAAAATACCCCTAAAAATCACATTATTTAACTCCCTACCAATACGAACCCAATATACCTTCCTAATTCAAAAACCCCTACTTCCGCTAAATATTATAGGTATCCATTTTTTCCTTAACATTTTCTATACCCCTTTATATTTTGTCATTGACTTTGAAATCCATTTTGTATACTTGTTAATATAAAAACTCTTTACCCGCTATATATCTCCCAATATATTATGTCATTTTTTCCTCAATATATATCTCTCAATATGAACCCATGTGGTGTGGTATTGCTCCCCCAGTGAAGCCTCTGTGGATATCTTTTGAATATTGTTTCCCATGTCTATATCATAATAGTTTTTTTATGATCATTCCCATGGCAATATTTTCCAGACATTATAGTTATTCATATGAAGTAACACTGATATGTCGAGATATAAGAAATACTGCACCCAGGAGTAAAGGGAATATGCAATAGACATTTTCAAGTCACAAATTTTATTGTTAACCTTTATCAAGACATCTCAAGCCTTAACATTATAATGGCACATGGAAGAAGTAAGATATAAAACAAAGTAACACAAGAAATGCTTCAAAGTAAACTAAGATTGACATGTAGGGGAAACACAAAATTTAAGATATATATGCGGAAATTGAGAGGTGACATGCTTACGCTGAATAAACAGAGTTTAATGTAGGATTGAAAAAACAACCTTTGCTAAGAGACGATTTTGTCCAGAAGGTTCCCTAACAATAATACTCATTGATTTCCGATAACGATCAAACTCCAACAAACCCAACCTCTTTGATCTTTGTATCCACCAATCACAATTACCTATACAAAAGCAAAGATGAGGCTCAACAAGTTAGAGAATATAACTCCAGTATACAATTCATTGTTGCAGAAAGACGAGAATGATAAATTCTAAATCACATGATTAAATCAAAACATGGGCATAAGCACTCACGTAATTTTACTGCACTATTTTTTATAATGACACTTTCATCACCTGCCTTTGGATCTGGAACTCCCATTTTTTCAACCAAGACCTTCATACAAGCAACGAGAAAGAAATAGGCAGGTTATGCAAGAACAACAAATGGCAGATCAATTCACATGTTTGTTTTCTTCAAGAATCCACGAAGCATTATAAATCAAAATTCTTATTCTCAATCGTGTGTCATCTATACTTTAGGCTGCTTTTAGTATGCCCTTCTAGTTACTACAAACTAGAGAATTCATTTAGCCCATTATTCCTCTACAGAATGCTCTTCTGTACCAGTTTTATTGCTTCCAAATTGAACCTGACAGTTTCAAATGGTAGAAGATGACATGACAACCAATATACAAATCAATAAATTATGTAAGTACTAACCTTCAGAGCTGCCTCGGTTGGCATTCCAGTTGCACGGAACTGGTGACCTTGACAAGATATCCCTGCATCATTGCAAACTGCAGCAATTTCTGCTAGAGTTTCCAAATTTGCATCCATATTATGTCCCAACCAATTTAATATGCTACCATCCTCAGGATTATATGTTGTTCCTTCAACATGAAACTCTTGAAGTGAACCAGCACTGCTCCCTGAGGCTATAAATTCAGTGACCGACATCTGATTAGTTGTAAGTGTTCCTGTCTTATCAGAGCAAATTACTGTTGTGCAGCCCAATGTCTCCACACTAGGAAGCTTATGCACAATAGCATTCTTTTTTGCCATCTTACAAGTCCCAAGAGCCAAACATGTAGTAATGACAGCAGGTAAGCCCTCTGGTATAGCAGCAACTGCCAGAGCTACAACAATCTTAAAGTAGTATGTACACTTCTTAAATGAGAATCTGACATTTTTTGGCCAGCCATCTATCACGTCCCATGAGAGAAAATGTTTGTAGTTGATGATCCAAACAAGAAAACAAACAACAACAATCACTGTTGTCAGTCTTTCACCGAATTCATCTAATTTCCTTTTCAAAGGCGTATCAGCACTTTCCATAGAAGCTTCCCGAATTTTACCTATTTCTGTAGACATGCCAATGCTCACAACAATGCAAGTACAGCAGCCATTGACAACTGTAGTTCCTGCAAACACCATGCAATCTTTTGACTGCAACTCGCAGTCACTCATGGGAACTGGATATGTGCTTTTAAGCACAGGCATGCTCTCTCCAGTCAGGGAGCTCTGCTCCATCCTACAGGTCGATGTCTTGAGGGATGCAATTCACATGTCTGCAGGAACCTTGTCTCCCACCCTCAGTTCAACTATATCTCCTGGAACAAGTTCTCTGGCAGGCAGATCTAAAACATGGCATCCATCTCTCAAGACCTTTGCTTGCTCAGATTGCATTTCTTTGAGAGCTTCCAAAGCCTTCTCAGCTTTACTTTCCTGCCATACTCCAACAATGGCATTAAGGATGAGAATCAACAGAATGACCAGGGGCTCCACATAGGCTGTTATAACTGCCTCAGATGACTCATCATCATGAAAGTAGGCAAGAACAAATGAAATGCCAGCTGCCACCAGAAGTATTTTAACGAGCGTATCATCAAATTGCTCCAAACCAGCTTCCATAACGGTTTTCCATTTTCTTTTGGTAGCTCATTCCATCCATATCTTTGATGTCGTTTCTCCACATCATGAGAACTTAAACCTTTGTCTAAGTTCACATCATATTCTTTCAGGCATTGTTCCACAGTTTTGGACCAAGGAGCGAATGGCTGTTCCTCCATGGATTATGAACAGATGATCAGGATCTGATTTCAAACAGATTGTTCCAGGATTAACAAATCTTTAATGTGTTTGAAAAAGTACATTCGAAAAACTTTCAAGAAGCCTGATAACCTCTGACATAACCTTGAACTAAACTTTTGCATGCCAAGGTTGTTAGGGTAAAAATGAAGTTCAAATTCAAATGTTGTTCTGGAATGAACGAATTCGATTTTAATGTACGCAACTTGAAACAGTTTGTTCTACTGTCAACATGCCAATGAATTCCGTTCCAGACATTGAGAAGCTAAAAGCTCAACCAACAACAGAACTTCACATTCAGATTGAACGAAATGCTGATAAGGAGATCATCACGTCGATTATTTCAATGCAAACAAGAAGCAACTAAAAGCCCAACTATCAAGAGATGATCACACTCATATTTGTTCACTCTTAAATAAAAAGCTTTATAAAAGCAAAACCCTCTTATAATGTTGTAACTTGTAACAAAACATGCCCTAGGACCAAAAGTTCAAAACCAGGAGATAATCATGAACAACTAACCAATAGGATAAACTTTTGGAAAGACAGCTTCCCACAAGCAAATCTCTAGAAGTCAAGACAAACTGTTACAAGATCTTGGATACGATTCCAAACAGTATATTCCAGTTTCAACAAGGTGATAATCTCTTAGTATATTGTATCAGAACTGCTTTTCAAAAAAAAAAACTGAACAGACCCTAGAATCCAACCAAGAAATCCAATTATTGCCAACGCAGATTCCAATTTCCAAAAGAAAATGCAACTCCAACAAGACCTGATGGCTAATCAATTGTTGAATAAAAACAGAACAGTGCAATTTTAAGACAATCACACAAAATAGTTACGACTCACAAACCTTACGATATTTTATATCTCAGACCATAGATTGATAAATCTGTCCTTTACTTTTCCTTGGAAAATACATCCCCAGGGAAGGCCGGGGCACTTCTCCTCATTCCAAGGATGCTACCCTGGCTAAAGCTATGTTACAAGGTTTGCCGAACTTAACCTTGAGGTTTAAATTGACCAAGTCTATGGCTCAAAATTCATAACCTCATATCACAATTCAAACTTGCAATCAATCCTTGTAGTTTCCAAGTCCATGATAACATCTTTTATATTTATTGATATTGAATTTTTACTATTCTCTATTATTATTTCTTTTAAAATCAATAAATGTATATATATAGAAAATATCTATAAACAATCTAATGGCGAACCTAATCCAAACCTTATCAAAAAATTCGATCTCCAATGAAACCTAATCATTACCAAACCCAAACCATATGACTTAGGTGTAAAGTGGTCCATGTAGACTACTGTATTCTGATCCGACAAGGATGTCAAGTAACGCGCACTTCAGGAACTGGCTAGGGACTTGACCTTGAGGCCTCCTGCTTGCTATTCACAGTTCTCAAGTACTCAAGCTAACCCAACCCAAGGGGCAAATTGATAAACCTGTCCTAAAACCAATGGACTCTAAATTGATATAAGAGTTCTGCAAATGTCTAATGCACAAACCATCCAAAATGCTAACGCAGAAGCATAGGAAAAACAAGCAGCAGAGTGAGGATGAATTAAAAATTAGATAACTTGGTTTACTTCTGTCATCATCCCTCTCTGCACAAATGTGATCATTCTCTTATATATATATCCTTTTCAGCTCTCTATATATAGAGAGAGCTAGCTGAATCCTTTTCAAACAATATACCTAAGAAAATTTCCTTATTTATCCCTTGTCCATGCATAACTTCCTGCTGCTCATAACAGCATGCAACCAACCAAATAACAAACTTATTTTTAACACAGAAATCCATCTCATGACTATTAAATAAATGTTGAAAGGCTTTTAAGTGCTGCTGCAACTTGCATCAATGGCCAAGACAACCAGTGGATGACTATAGTGGTTATACATTTACCTTAATATCACTCCATAGATATAAGCGCATACTTTCTTTTTATACCTACTAGAAAATATGTTCGGTCAAATTCGGTAGGCAATATAACAGACAATAAGACACGGTATGCACATAGGGTGATATGCTGACAATGTAAGAAACAACGTTTTGAGCAATGATCAGCAAGGACGCCTTAAATGCAATAATGAATGGTCCCCGCCCTAATTAAACAAATCTGTTTCAAAATCCTCCAAACAATACTATCACTGAAAATACGCAGACCATACATGCAGGCCAAACTCTAGACCAAATCCTAACAATTCAAAATAAAATAAAAGACATAAAATGAAAAACAGTTTAGCAGTTTCGACCTTGTGACCTCCAGTTCCAGCAGCACCTTGAGACAGAGAAAACTAGACAATGCAAAACAGAACGCTGCACTCTGGCACAGAGGGTGGCAAAGATCCCCCAGAAGCAAATCCTAGGACGCCACAAATCTCCCACGCACTCCCTCGAAGCTTAAATACAATCCTGCCTGGCACATTAAGCCAAACCAAGGACACCAACATGCATACATATCTGGAATCCCAAACTCAGGGGCCAATATCTCTTTTCTATTACATAAAAGAAAAGAAAAGAAAAGGAAGAGCATCCAGCAGCCTTCCTCTTCTTGTTGTTCTTGATTCCCCCCCAACCAGAGCAATCCGATGGAAAACAAACAGCCATGAGATGCCACACCACTGCACTCCTGCTTTCAGCCTCCTGCTTTCTTTGGCCCGATGTTCTGCACATTAAATTAACTATTAGACCCAGGACTTTTGTTAATTTGAATTTGATTATTAAAATGAAAGACTGATGATCGTTGTTGAGGTGTGGATAAATGTAACTGGTCCAGCATGCTACTAACAGAAAAAGAAGAAGGTGCTATGACTGACTGTCATTGTGCCAAAGGATCGGGAACAAGAAAGGTAAAGCTAAAGCCATGTTTCTCGACTCGCCTGCACTGCGTGGATCGTATTTTGCTTTACTTTTTCGACCTTTCTATATCTATGGATTCGCAGACACGTTTACTCTTACATTATGTGATTTGATTTATGCATCTTTAGTTTTATCTGTAAAATTTCATTGAAAAAGTGTGCGTTTTTGTGCTGTGGAATCTCAGAGGAAGGAATCTTCGAGGAAGGGTTGCCATACCTGTGGAAAATGTTAAAAGCTCTTTCATAAAACCTTTTGTAGCGTGAAATCTTATAGGCAGGGGTGCAATACTACTTGGGGTGCCATACTACGTGGATCGAGGTTTGAGTATTTGTGGGATTCATATATAGTGTAACATTTGTTTTTAACAGAGCTTATAGAGAATTGTGTATTTTGTATGTTAAGTCCGAACATTTCATTCATTTTTGAATTGTGTATTTTGTATGTTAAGTCCGAACACTTGATTCATTTTTAATATAGTTTATATATATATGGTTTAATGTATTATGTAAAATCTATATTTTGGTATGTAGATTTTCATAATAATAATTATATTGATGTGGGGTTTTTTTAAAATAATGTGTAGTATTATTGAGGTGTTCACTAACGTGACATCTAAGTGATACTACACAATATTTCATAAAGAGTCTATATCAATAAAATATATGTGTTAAAACTTTATTATATATGGATTTTATTTTATAACATTAATTTATATTTTCAATCAATATGATTATGCAAAAACTGTTTATTTTTTTAATGGAAGAAACATCATGTCATGTTATAAATGTTATCTCTTGTTTAAAAGGATATTTATTCCACCAAAATCATTGACGACTTGCACCCGACTCTCCATTTTTCATAGAGACATGTGTAAACAAGCAAAAGCACAATCATGTTATTGAAGAGATGTAAACCCTACTGTAGCAATAAGAATACCCCACTTTCATAGAGTTCATAAACTACATTAACAAGTTTTTTTGGAACATGCTCCAATTACATGGAAAATTAGAAGCTTGACAAACGACATGCTATTAATTGTGCATAGTTCCACCCTTCACCAACACTTGTCATGCAACTTTGATCATTTTGCTAAGTTGCTCAAGCATTATAACACATTTGGTTGAACTTGACTTGAGGACATTGCATGCAAGGGAAAGCTGAAAAGGCCACTATAAAGGGTTTTTTTGTTTAGAGATTATTTAGTGTTTTTTAGGTTACACCAACATTGTTTCTTAATATGGTTTCTTCCATTTTCTCATTGCAACCTCCTCTAGTTGTGTTGTTATTGATAAATTTGTCTTGATTATAAATTACTTCCATTGAAACTAATTCCATATTTTTCCTTATGGCAATTGAGAAAGTGATTAGTACATGAAATCATTGATTGAATTAGGTGTGTTTTCTAAACTTTGATCACAATGAGATCAACTAGAAATATATGTCCCATTCAACATAAAAAAATCAAGTGAGTCAATTCAAAGTGTATAAAACAAGATGAAGAAGACACTAATATAAGTGAAGTTAATCCTTGTTACTAACTCATGGGTTACATGCACCCAAGCAAATAGGTAACAAATAATTTTCTTCATCATCTATGAGCCAAGGACATACATCACTTGTCAAAGGTGCATTTCATGAATCAAGGAGGGGTGTTGATATAGGTTGGAAGTCAACAAAAGATCTTGGGTTGGAAGGAGCTAGGAATATTGAATGGAGGGTTCTTAGAGGATGATTAGTGGATTCGATTATAAGCTTGAGGAAATAGTAAAACAATCTTGTTTGGGATTCATATAAGTCTAGTGGGTGGTACAAAGTCTCACTGAGTTATAAATTATCACTTCATTGAGTAGGACATGAAAGACTGGAATGCCATTTCAAATGGAAGATGAATCCCCCTTGATATAGTGGAAATTTTAAGGATAGAAAATTGTCTTAAAGTAGGAATCTTGGCTAATATTACTAGTCCTTCATATGAAAACTGTAAAATGTTTGGTGATAGTTTTGTAAAACTAGTCAAATTGATAATGATTTTATACAATGTTTATATATTCTTGATGGGGGTGAGCACATAGATCGAAAGGGTGTCTAGGGGGACAGTCCTACCACCTTTCCCACGTAAAGTGCATTGAATAACAAAGGGCGTGACTCGTCCCTAGCATGCATCCGCATGCAACCTCACACATGGCCATAAATAGTCAAGGAGGGTTGATGGAATTTGCATTAGTCCTAGTTGTAAGTGTTGGAGGTACGGGCAGACATGAGGTTGAGGGAGTCAACCTCCCTATTGTTGGTAAATTAAGTTGGTTCCTATGTAGAGGTAGTTGCCTATTTGCATGCTTGGCATTAGGTGGGTGAGAAATATCTACATGCGAGAAGGGAAAGTATGGTTGGAACTGGGGATTGGTAGAGGAAGTCGATGAATTCTCTCCATTGTAAACGTAGGTTTGGTTGCACAATTTTCATTCCTCATGACTCTTCTTGGTCTGCTTGTTATTATTCCTAGTTTTGTAAGTCTCATCCATGTCAATTCATTATTTAAGTTTGATGTGCTAGGGTCTGAGTTTGAATTAGGGAAAATTGGGTGGTGGTTTAGCATATCTCAACTTGAGGATATAGTGTTCATTCCAGGCCCAATTATGTTGTTTTTCATGTTTGGTTTGTCAATTTTTTTTCACATAGTGCCACCCTCCTGATTCAAACTAGTAGGGAAAATGTGTGTTATGTCTTGGTTTTGGACTTTTCTATGGCTTTGTCTTTGCCTGAGTTCCTAGGTTATTGTAGGTTTCAAGGGGTAGACTCTGATTACCCCAGGGATTTGAGTAGTAGTGGTTTGTCTTTGGAATTATTTCGGTGTCATTTGAGTGGTGATGACTTTGGTTTCAAGGTAAACATGCATAATGCTATTGTTTTTCAAAGAAAAAATATTGCCTATCTTCAGGTCATGGTCACTTGTCGATTTTTTAGAGTTTTAAACCTCACCTACTCCCCATGCCTCCCAAGAAATGCATGAGATACAGGTAGGGCGACGACGACAACAACCCACAGGGACAACGTAGGGCACAATTTTTTTCCCAAGACATGGTTGCAACATATTTTAATGTAGTGCAACCTAAGACTCGACATGAAATCAGAAATTTGGAAAAAATGGTGGGGGCTGAAAAGGAACCCTACTTTGTCTCTGAGATACTTGAGGAGGTGCCTTGTTGAGTTCTCGATCCTAGTCACACTAGGGAACGAAGAAATAAATGCCTCAATTTTGTGGTGTTGCATTGAAAAATGAAGACTTTGCTTGGTATGGTATTGAAATGAAAACAAGTGGAAAGATACAATTTGTTCGCTTCATTGGAGGACATCAAAAGGATGTTGTGTAATGTCCACCTACCCAAGTAATCGGCCCACCGGGGTAAACATGAGATGAGGGGCAGTTAAGACAGATGCAACCTCCTTGGTGACTTTAAGGAAGTGGAAACCATAACACAGAACCTATACCACTTACTACAGGGGCCCCAAAGGCTATCCCAGTCATCCACCTAACTTGTCCCTGGGTCCCACTGAATTTTTATGAATAAAACCCTCGATTTCTCCCTTGATATGGACATGGGTGGGTCTAGGAGGATCTGGACACTCCCACAAGCCTACATGCCTGCATCCAAAGAATTTTCCCATCATACTTGTGCCAACGTCCGTGAGATTTAAGGAACTTTTTAACCCCATAATTCTGGTAACTGCCCAAAACTCCCTGTAACTTCTGGAATCCATTAAACACATGATGAAAAGGATAATAAACCAAAAACTAAATCTAGGACTAAGCCTGACCATCCCCAACCGGGGCTAACATCCTATCATGTAGAAATTTGATAATTGATAACTGATATGTTATACACCGAGATTCTCCTGATCACACACTATTTTAACTTCATGCACAATACAGAATCTCTTCTACCATTGATCATTAATTGCAGAAATAAAAACAATCGCATGCGCACATTAAAACCATAAACAATCACACATATGAACACAATATTTTATGGGAAAGCTTAAAGCTGAAAACCCCCAACTATCTGTATATTATATGTGATAGAGATCATGTAACAGTCATTATACAAAGCTCCTCACAAGCTCTCAGTACAATCTCCAATTGTTACACACTAATCAAGCCCGATCTAGCAAATCACATGCTCCAATCTCTGCCACCTGATAGCCTGCCTCTACTACGCAATCACTGCTGAAGAATGGCTCTTAATGAACTCGAATTGGTCCAGCCTTGCTCACACAATCCTCATTGGCATCTCCAATCACTGTTTGTTGAAAATCATGCAACACTATTGTCACAACTGATAGTCATATTGCTCTTTCACCTACCTCTTCACTGGTCTCCACTGAAACTGTCCATGCGCTGTAGTTAACTGATGTATTCTTTATTTGATTAATGAATTAATAATTAGTGAATTAATTAATAATTAATTCACACCACTCTCACTAGTGTATCAATCAGTTAGACTAGATACAACTAGCTCAACTATGTTTAACTCAGTTAAACTTAACACAACTCCATCAACTACCTCAATAAATCCACCAAACTCTGTCACATGAGTTCTAACTGAAGTATCCATGCAATAGCTCCACTTAACCCTCAAGAATAGCGTAATTCCTTCTATCAGATCCTATGCCACATCTGTGCACTTAACTGAAGTGCTCCAAGAGAATAAGATAATGTTTATAGTCCAAATATTATTAAGAGCTAATAATATTCGACATATCTATTTTTAGACTGGCAATCTAAAAACAGATTCCGCCCAATATGTCTAAAAATAGAAGTCCATCTATTTTTCCAACTTGACCAACCATCCACAAATAGCATCCTGCAACTCATAGAATATGATCGACATGTCTAAAAATAGACTTGCACCAAAAAAAACCTACGGGCCCACTTAGTGAAGGCGACTTCTTTCCACTAAGCTCATCATCTTGTTGCAATCTCAACACTCCCTCTCAACAAGATAAGGATTATTTGCCACCCCTATCCTGCCTCTGTGGTATTCGAATTTTCTCCTGGTGAGCGCCTTCGTCAAGATATCAACATCTTGATCCTCCGTAGGAATGTATGAAAGTAACATGACCTTCCGCTACACACAATCTCTGATATGATGATACCAGATGTCAATGTGTTTAGATCTATCATGAAATACTGGATTAACCGAGAGTTTAATGCAACTCTGATTATCACAATAAATCACAGTAGGATCTAAGTGTGAACCGAATAACCCGACCAGGATCTTCCTCATCCATATAGCCTCGCATGCAGCCAAACTCGCTGCCATATACTCGGCCTCTGCTGAACTGAGTGCCACGGATCTCTGCTTCCTGCTGTACCAAGAAACTGTTGTCAACCTGATACTGAAAATCCCTCCAGATGTGCTCTTTCTGTCCGTTGGGCTCCCTGCCCAATTTGCATCCGTGAAGCCACACAACTTCACCTCATCCGACTGTCTGTACCATAATCCATATCCCGATGTGCCTCTGAGATATCTCAATACATGCTTCCCCGCATTCCAAAAGAGCTTGGTAGGCTTAACCATAGCTTGTGAAATCTGGTTAACAGCATAGCATATGTCCGATCGTGTATTGACTAGATACATGAGCGAACCAACCAACTGTCGATAAACAGTGGCATCCACTACCTTTGCCGATGTAGCATCCTCTTTCCTCCAACCACTAGGAAGAGATAAATATAGGTCATAGCCCATGCATGTGAAACTTCTCCAGTATCTCCCGGGCATACTTTCCTTGAGACACAAACAGTTCACCTTCCCGCTGCCATATTTCCAATCCAAGGAAATAATGAAGGAGGCCCAAATCCTTCATCTCAAACTCCTTTCCAAGATCTACCTTGCATGAGTGTATCAACAGTTCATCACCCGTCAAAATCAAATCATCTACATAAAGTACAATGATCAACAACTTACCCTCCACCACTATCTGGTATAGGTTCGGATCCGCCTCACTCTTGGAGAATCCAAGTCCAGTAAAATAACTGTCGATCCGTGTGTACCAAGCACGAGGTGCTTGTTTCAACCCATACAACACTCTTTTGAGCCTGCACACATGCGACTCACTGCTGAAGATCTTGAAACCTTCGGGCTGCTCTATGTACACCTCCTCCTCAATCACTCCGTTGAGGAACGCAACATCCATCCGATGAGTGTGCCACCCCATCTCACGCCGGAGAGCAAGAATCGTCCGTATGGAAGAATACCCTTTAGGATGTGCAAAGGTTGCCTTCTCATAATCGATCCCCAATCTTGTGATCGTCTCTGGAAAATACAAACGATAGTTGTGGGGCATATCAGTGTACCCCACAAATATCCCAACCTCCGCAGTCAGCTCCAGCTTCTTCCTGGTATCCTTCGTCACATGAATGTAAACAGGTGAACCAAAAATCCTCAAATGGGAAATATTAGGATTCTTACCAGAAAACGCCTCCTCGGGTGTACTCATGCCAAGTATCCTGTGAGGACAACGGTTTTGCACATAAAAAACAGTATTGCATGACTCAACCCACAAGTGTATGGGAAGGCTCTAATCATGCAACATCGCCCGTGCATCACCCACGATCGTTCTGTTCTTCCACTCAGCAACCCAATTCTACTCTGGGCTATGAGGTGCTATGAGCTCTCTTCGAATTCCTTCTGTGCTGCAAAAGTCCTTGAATTCGCTAGAGATGAATTCACCACCATTTTCGCTCCTAAGAGCCTTCACCTACTTCCCCGATTCTTTCTCAACCAGTGCCTTGAATCCACAGAACTTTGAGTATGTCTCGCTCTTCTTCTGCATGAAGAAGATCCAGCACTTACGAGAAAAATCATCAACAAATATTACATAGTACATGTGCTTTACTGTCGAAGCTACTAAGAAAGGTCCACACACGTCTGTGTGAATTCTCTCAAGGATCGTCGTGGCACGACTATCCTTCTCGTGAAAGGTGGCTTTCACAAATTTTCCCAAGGTACATCCCTTGCACTGATCTGACTGCGCAAGAGTACCCTTAGGAAGCCCAATAGAAATCTGCTGCAAAATTTTCAAAGCTCCATGGTGAAGGTGGCCCAATCTCCTGTGCCACAGCTCGCCCTCATCCCGGCTCACCACTCCTTCTGCCTTGCCTGCCATTGTTGCGCAACCATCTACCTGCAATTGATAAAGGTTCTTAACTCGAACCCCTATCCTCCGGGTTTCACTAGTTGCCTTACTGCACAGGAAATCCTTTCTCTCGCTAAAGACAACATCATATCCCTTGTCTTCCAACATGGCCATCAAGATCAGATTCTTCTTCAATCCTGGAACATGCCTAACATCCTTCAATATGAAAGGTTTACCGAACTCCCTCTCAAAGGAAATGGTCCCGATACCAGTCGCACTATATCTACCATCATCACCCATCTCAATGTGCACTCCAAGATCCTTCTCATCCAGATCACTGAACAAATCTTTGTCTCTGGTCATATGAAAAGATGCACCACTGTCAAGAAACCACACTAAACCCATCACACTTGAAACCAAGAATGATATCAGCGAAAAATCCAGCTCAAACTACGAGGCTAAGGCCTTACCTCTCCAAATGCAGCATCCAAAAGAGTCTACTTATTTTTCTTCGTCGCAATTTGTGTTAATGTCTCGTGTTAAGACAAGTGGTGCGACTTCACCTTGGACATGTCCTACTTCTTTCCTTTCGCACTGGATTGAGAAGCATTCTTCTTCCTCTTCCCCTTCCTTGCTTTGGTAGCCAAAGAAAAATTTTCTTCATCTGAGTTCTTTGATGAAGATCCGTCCCTGGTATTCGCCTTATCTCCTCTTGCACAAGATCCGACCAAAGTTTCTCCCATCCTGGCAATTTCTCCCGACCATTAACAGAGTCCTGATAGGAATGCGAACTCTTCGGAAGCCCAAGGAGAGCCAAGCTCACCAAGTCCTCGTCATCTACAGTCACCCCCACACTTTATAGCTCATCCCTGCATTGAATAAACTTCGTGAGGTACTTGAGCATACTTTCACCTTTCTCCATTTTTATGTTCCCGAGTTTATCCTTGAGCGCCAACTTCCTCTAGTCACTCCTGCTTTGGAATAAGTCTGTCAACACTTTCCAAATCAAGAATGGAGAAGGCTTACCATGAAGGCTAGACACTATGTGATCCTTTACACCTTCCAAAAATTCTTCGACACTTTGTTGTCTTCTTTTGCCATGCGTCAAGTGCGGCAACATCTCTAGAAGCAAGTTTTGGAATTTCTGCATCTATGAACTCCTTCAACCCATTGTCATCCAGCACCGCCTCCATCCCGTCCTTCCATGCAATATAATTCAAGCTTCCCTCAAGGGCATACTCCAATCACAATCCGTTGAAATACATCTCATCTTTGACACCAAGAAAACACTGCTGCAAATTCGAATTCCACCAGCACAAAACTCAACCGCTTCAATGTTTTGCAATTGCTCCAATGATCAATATCACTCCTATACCATGTATAAATTTGATAACTGATAACTGATATGTTATACACCTAGATTCTCCTGATCACACACTATTTTAACTTCATGCACAATACATAATCTCTTCTACCATTGATCATTAATTGCGGAAATAAAAACAATCACATGCGCACATTAAAACCATAAAAAATCACACATATGAAAACAATATTTTATGGGAAAGATTAAAGCTGAAAACCCCTAAATATCTGTATATTATATGTCATATGGATCATGTAACAATCATTATACAAAGCTCCTCACAAGCTCTCAGTATAATCTCCAATTTCTACACACTAATCAAGCCTGATCTAGAAAATCACATGCTCCAATCTCTGCCACCTGATAGCCTACCTCTACTGTGCAGTCACTGCTAAAGAATGGATCTGAATGAACTCGAATCCACCTGGATTGCACTGCGCAATCCTCATTGGCATCTCCACTGAGTGTTGGATGCAATCAATGCATCACTATAGTCACAACTGATAGTCACACTTGCTCTTTCACCTACCTCTCCACTGGTCTCCACTGAACTGCCATGCACTGTAGTTAACTGATGTACTTTTCAGTTGATTAATGAGTTATTATTTAGTGAATTAATAAATAATTAATTCACACCACTCTCACTAGTGTATCAATCAGTTAGACTAGATACAACTAGCATCAACTATGTTTAACCTTTGGGCTTAAACCTAATAATAACCTTATCAACTACCTCAATAACTCCACCAAACTCCACACATGAGTTCTAACTCGAAGTATCCATGCAATAGCTCCACTTAACCCTCAGAATAGCGTAATTCCTTCACAACTCCCCGTGCCACTTCTGTGCATTAATTGAAGTGCTCCAAGAGAATAAGATAATGTTTATAGTCCAAATATTATTAAGAGCTAATAATATTTGACATATCTATTTTTAGATTAGCAATCTAAAAATAGATTCTGTCCAATATGTCTAAAAATAGAAGTGCATCTATTTTTCCAACTTGACCAACCATCCACAAATAGCATCCTGCAACTCTTAGAATATGATCGACATGTCTAAAAATATACATAGTCTAAAAATAGACTTGCTCCAAAAATAGCCTGCGGGCCCACTTAGTGAAGGCGACTTATTTCCACTAAGCTCATAGTCTTGTTGCAATCTCAACATGTCAAAAACTTGGAATCAATGCAATCTATAGGTCTAGGATACAAGACAAAGCATGAATTACCGAAAACTCTTATGAGACATGACAAGAAGGATCACCACTTTCTCCCTTGAACTGTTATGACATCAATTAGGTCTTGCATCCATTATATTTAAAATTACAAGTAAATACATGAAATAACCATAACTTGAACCAATCATATAACCATGCTTATAACCAACATAAAAACATGTAAGTAACAATGAGAACAATACCATTAAAGCCACACATTAATAGGTACAAAATCAAGAGTAATTATCTTTTATA
The DNA here is from genome assembly GCA_034641835.2 of Pinus albicaulis. Lineage (NCBI taxonomy): Eukaryota > Viridiplantae > Streptophyta > Pinopsida > Pinales > Pinaceae > Pinus > Pinus albicaulis. The sequence goes on from CM076584.1 coordinate 440,313,735, forward strand.
AAACATAGGCAATAACTGACCAGGTTCAAGACTTCCACGTTCCACTCGACCATAAACATGGTTGAGCCAAATATCTCTTCAACTAGTCACCCTCGTGCCATATTCCAAGCATGAATGTGGGGTCTCATAAAACACATCAATCACAACCAAACCAGGGTTTCTAGAGGCCAAACCGCCTCAACCCTTAACTAGTGATTCCACCTCACAGTCAGACATCACAACCATCACAAGATTGGTCTCTACTCAAGTTTTCCAGGGCTCCAGAGCATTTGTTCCAACCAAGGCTCCAGGACTAGTAACTCAACCCAATCTATTTCAGGGCTCTAGAGCGTTTTTCCAACCAAGGCTCCAGGACTAGTAACTCAACCCAATCTATTTCAGGGCTCTAGAGCATTTTTCCAACCAAGGCTCCAGGAATAGTAACTCAAGCCACCTAGGGCTCCAGAGCGTTTTTCCAACCAAGGCTCCAGTACTAGTAACTCAACCCACAACTACCACTAGATCCAGAGCATTTGTCCAACCAAGGCTCCAGGAACTAGTAACTCAACCCACAACTAGATGAACATGAGAACCAACCAGAAAAAAATGGTGAAATGAATCCATAACTCCATGAATATCCAAGAAATGGAAAGGCTAGGAAATCCACTGTCAATCTAGGAAATCCTCCATGTCATTGACATATCATGACCAAGAAACCACATGCATACACCATTCATTCCAAAACTAATGAGGAAAACATACATGTAACTCGGAACCTGTAATAAAAACCCATTGTAGCTACTGATCCAGATGTCCTCTTGCACTTCCCAACTCTTCCTTTGCCTTCTTGCTCCAAATCTCCAAGTATGCCACACTCTCCAAGAGTGCTCCAAGAAAACTCTAAGTATCCAAGAGTATGAGAGAGAGAGAGAATAATGAGAGAGCTCCAAAAAATGCACTGACAAAAGGTACTGACTGATCCTCAGAAGCCTTCTTATAGAATAGGCCTCTATTTTCTTCATTTTCCATTATTTTCCTTCATTTTCCTCCTCACATGAAACATGTGACCTTTCATCTTCCTTTTCTCCTATTTTCCATTATTTTCGTAAATAAATGTTCCAAAAATTCCATTTTTCCTTTCCAAGGCCTTTTCCATTGCATTTTCCAATTTCCTTAGCCATAATAAACCAACTTAACACCCACTAGGATGTTTTGCTCAACATTCAGCTTGGAATAAGTGTCCCATCAACCATGATTCTTATTTATAACTTTTATTACATGGAATTTTAGCTCTAAAGTATGTTACAAAACCCTTGTAGGTTTAACCCCAACACAAATTATTCACACATGAATCTTATAACAGAAAATAAACAATAACGAGAGCATAAAACATAAAACAGATAAACACAGAGATTTTCCCCTGGATCCCAAATCGAGATTACCAGATTGATTTTTCATTATGTTCCTTTTAGTGTTACAAAAAATATATATACATGCCGAAGCATACATGAACCCCAATCCATAAACCCTGGATTAGAACATAACTGTATTTCCTTTGACTGGATCTACAAAATACCAGGGGCCGAAAACCATCGTACCCCAAAACCATGTGAAAAACCATGCACAAGTTTTCATGGGCGCAGATCACGACCGAAACTAAGGACCAAAATGCTGCCGTAAATGGCTGACCTCTTCGGCTGCAGGGCTACCACGGACTTCCCATTGCAATTCCAGGCGCAAAGGGGGGATATCGCCCTCTTACCCCTCCGTGCGAGCTTAGTTGTGGAAATAATATAACATATACCCAACATTCTCCCAATTTGCTCTTTTCTTTCCCATAGGGGGCTACAGAGATGAATATTGGCTCAATTTCTTAACACCTATCGCTTTCACACCAAGAGAAATCTGCCCAACTCTGTAACACCCATTTTTTCTCTACACCAAGAGAAATTTTGAGTGCTTGTAGACTTCATTAATGCATCTGCAACATTATTCAAAGTGTCCACCTTTACCAGTAACACCCTTTTATCCTCAGCCATATCTCTCACAAAGTGATATTGAACATCAATGTGCTTTGTCTTTGGATGAGAAGCAGGGTTCTTAGCCAGGAAAATTTCACTTTGGCTAGCACTACAAACATATCCTTATAGCTTGTTGTACCAACCCCATACTTGAACACAATCTCTGCAACCAAACTGCTTCCTTGCTTGCATGAGTGGCTGCCATGTATTCTGCCTCTGTAGTTGAAAGAACCACTACAGACTGTCTTTTACTCATCCAACTGACTGCGCCTCCAAATAGGCTAAACACATACTCACTTGTAGATCTTCTTTAGTCCAGATCTGCAGCCCAGTCTGCATCAACAAAACCACGAATGTCCAAAATTCTTTCCAATCCTAGTCTTCCCTGGTAGCATAAGCCATAATCACTAGTGCCACGTAAATATCTGAAAACCCGCTTCACTGCTGTCCAATGCTCCTTCCCTGGGTTTGACATAAACCTGCTCAATACTCTCACTGCATGTGCAATGTCTGGTCTAGTACAGACCATTGCATACATCAGGCTACCCACTGCACTTGCATATGGAACATGAGACATATCCTCTTCTTCTTCTTGTGTCTTGGGACACTGTTCAGCAGACAGCTTTACACTAGGGAAAATTTTAAGAACCCCTCTAAATTTATATATATAATAAATAGGCGAATCCCCGTGATACATAGGAAAAATGGAAGGCAATTTTATTAATAATATAATATGTATATATAATTTTTTGGTGAATCTCTCACGAGATTATATTATCTTGTAAAATCATGGAGAATCACCAGTACAAATAGAGAATCACTACTACAAAATGGTGAATCGTTGTCTAGTGGAGTTCGGGGTGTTGGTTCCAATGAAGATATGGTAGTTGAACTAGGAGTAGAAGGAAGAGAACCACCGAGACCAAGCATGGCACATGGTGACTCGTGAGGGAAGTAGTTCTCATGTAGTTTGGAAAACACATTCTTCTAGTTCTGCTAAGCGTAGTGTTGTTGCTCATGCTACTACTAGCACTAATATTGAGGTTGGAGACGAGTTTGAGGAAGCATGGAAGGTAGCAGTGGTGGAGAATTACAAAGAGTACCCCATGATGGGCTCCATTTTGCCCTTTGGTATTTGTGCCTGCAAGATCTTCTGTCCATTGAACCAACAATTAACCGTTCAACCAACAATCAACTTGACTGAGTTGATTAGGTACGAGTCAACTTAGACTAATATTCAAAACTATGCTTTGCACTATCCCATATTTATCACACTAATGCTACACAACATTGTGCATTTTCACACAACTCTCAATAATTCTTTTCCAAGAAAAATCTATAATAAGAAAAATATTTTACTATATTCTAAAAGGTGAAGATGTCGAAATCATGCCACAAAGTGAAAGGAAATAAAATATCTTTCCTCAAACCACCAAATATATCAAGAAAAAAATAATGATTATAACAATAGAACTAGATCTATCAATCTATCAATCTATGCATGATATGAGAACCATAAGCATTCAAGGGACTAATTTCAAACTCAACAAAATCCTCTAAACAAGCAACAAACAAACCACTAAAATTTTCAAAGATATCAAGGCTAGACATTAACACAATTTCATGTATTTGAATAAGCCCATTGTTGCTTAGCGTTAGACTTCTTAAATTAGTTCTTTATCATTTAATACTAGGACACTATCTATGTGAAAAGAAATAGGTCCCAACTTCATCAAATCCGACTTCATTTCCAATCAAAGATCAAAACTAGCTTCATTTCCAATACTAATATAAAATCACACATTTTCCAAATATCAATAATTATTTTCCAAGAAAATATAAAACTTGAAACTCAGGAAAATTCCCCAAACACAAGCAACATATATACCATTAAAATTTTTCAAGATGTCAAAGCTAGACATCAAGGTAGTTTCATGTACTTGAATGAGCCCATTGATGCTTTGCGTTAGTCTTGTTAAATTAGTTATTTATCATTTAATACTAGTCAAACACTGTCTATGTGAAAAGAAATAGGTCCCAAAATCATCAAATCCAACTTCATTTCCCGTCATAAATAAGAAACAAACAATGTAAGGATTAAATATGAAAAATCAATCTTAAAATAACACGCGTGAAAGAAATGTAGCTGCAATGTTACAATGAAAAATACAAAATATAGAACCCATTTTTACCTGAATTTGACATGTAGTAATCTTGCATGATCAACAGAACATGTATACCAAAATAAGAGTCCTAGGGTATTTCAATTTCCCGGTTCTCATCTTGGTCATCATTTTCTACATTGTGAACATGATCTTCTCCGGATGTACTGTCATTATGAGCCTCCAAAACATTATGTTCTGTATCAAGTTCATTAGATAAATTTATTATATTGTTTTCTCCCCTTCTATTACAATCTGATCGCTAAAGCGCTAGTGCTCTTTCATATGGAAAATTGTCAATGTCATACTTTGTTACATATAATCTTAAACATGTATCCACATGTTTATCAAGCTTGTTCCTCAACTTTGACTTCAAAAATGATAGTGCACTAAAAATTCTCTCATCCTCCACTGATCCCAAAATCATGGTTTGACAAAAATCTACTAATTTAAAATATTCTGATATGTTTTCTTGCAGGTATTGGCTAGCACTTAAAGTATTCCATTATCTTGTTATAGCACCATTTTCATTAGGATTCTCCAAAAAAGGATATTGCTTCCACATTGTTTCAGCAAAGCGTCCACCTTGTTGATACAAATTTGATGAATCTAAAATACCTTCAATTTATTCTTCATGTATCGAGACTTTCTTGCAAAAGTGGTCTACTAAACATTTTAATCTCTTTTGAAAATCGGCTTTTAAATTTCTTGGACATTGACAATTGTTCCAATATTGAGGGTATACCACACACATGGCCTCCAACAATTCATCTCGAGGAAATCGTTCTCTTATCTCTGATGATAGTGATCTTGCAATTTCTATCAAATTTTGTCTCACTGAGATCACAATATTATCAAATTGGTCTCTTGACACGGGGCAATCTTTGGTGATTCGTCCCGTCTTACTAATATAATGAAATGGGACCATATACCCACACACTGTGATACATAGTATCCCTTTTTCTTCAAGCGTCAAATTTTTTTCAGTATTTTCTATATTGATGATCTTAGTCCAACTTGTAAACTCTGGACCAGTAAAAGAGTCCGGCATCATATACAAATTATCCAATGCAAGGCATGCTGACTTTCTCGCATTTGTGTATTTGGCAATATACATTGTGCGATTCTGAGACATTTTCACGAGGACATTCATTTCATGTAGCATAGGAAGAATTCCAGCTAATGTCAATAATGTTTCTATATCAGTTAGTCGAAAAAGAAGATCTTGAGCTTTGTCTACATTGTAGCGATTTTCATACATCAACCCTACCAAAGATTTGAATTCACTAAATAGTCTTTGAGCTGGTCCATTTAATGAGATCCATATTGTATCAACATCTTTCAATAGTTTTTTTCCATCCGTAACACCATCTGCAATTTTTTGAAACTCTAAATATCGTTTGGGACTACGAGAAAATTATGCATGAGTCTCACGTAAAAGATCTTCAACTTTTGAAACTAATGGAAACTTGCTTACTATTTTAAATGAAAGATTCATCCTATGAGCCATACAATGAATATTAATCATATATGGCGAAGCTGATAGTTGTAGTCTAACACAAAGACCATTCCTTTGTCCTTGCATTACCGATGCTCCATCTGCTCCAACACATACCAACTTTTTTTCAATCATTAAATGATCCATACCACTTTCCTTCAAAGTATTAAGAACAAGTTAATAAATATTTTCAGCTGTAGAAGTCTCTCTCATCTTTTTAATCCCAAGTAGATAGGAATGCCTAATATGGTCATTAACCATATAAATGATCATGCAAATCCATGAAGTATTATCAATAGATGTAACCTCATCCAAAGACAATGCCAAAAACCTAGCATTTTCAATCTCCTGTTTCAAATCATCAATTTCTACTTGAGCTAGATATCTTGCCCATTCCCAACCACTAGTTACGGACCAATGAGAATATGGAAAGTTTGGCACGTGAAGAAAAGATAGAAATTTCATCTGATCTGGATAATATGTCATAGGACGACCTTTACATAAGATGTGAAATACAGTGCTCAATTGTATCGTCTTGGATAGAAAACTTCTTTCCATCGTCTTTTCAAATTGAGATATGATGGTTCCTCCACTTGCCTCACATTTCTTCTTACTTATTAAATATTTTTTGTATTCTTCCACATATTGGCTATGTCGACATTCCTCCAAATATTTCCATCTAACAATAGATTTCTCTTTACCATTTGCAATTTTCTTTTCATAAACCTTTCCTACATGCTTTTGTATTGTATCTAGCTTCATCTGAAATTTCACTACCTTGCAACTTTTCCAACTACACGCAAGACATTTAACTTCTCGTAAATCCTCATTTGTAGAAGTTATTTCTTCAATTAATGGAAAACTTAAGAGCCAATCATCTTGGAATTTTCTCCCTATGGTCCACTGGCCCTTTTTCCTTTTCCGTGAATGGTTTGTGTCACCTTCCAAGGAAATATCTTTAACATTTTCATCATTAATTTATATTGAAACTGCATTTATCTCACCCTGATCACTTGAGGAACCTATTATTTCATTCATCATATGGATATCAGATGCATTTTCACAAGAGTTAACATCTCTCTCAGTAACATATTGTTCAAAGGAGCTTGAAGTATGAAGAGAATGTGTATTCTTGGATTGAGACTTTTTAAAGTATGATAATACATCAATTTTCCTTGATAGTTTCTTCCCAGGAATAGCTTTTGACATCTCACTAAATATTCTAGAATTAAAACTTCAAATCGATCTAGAAACCTGCATCAATAGTTTCCAAGAGTTGAGAATTACTAGATTTGTAAGTAGCTTTCAAAGTAAAATAAGTGTAATGTTCACAAAAACCATTATGAAATTTTTTATTAAAATGTTGTGCCAAGGCCCAAGCCCAAAAGCAAAAATAAATCATTATACACAAAACAATTACATCATGAGTCATCATCTATAAAACAAAGAACATCATTCAAATGTAAAATATATAAAAATTTCCACTAAATTAATTCATATCTCCAAATCACCTAATGAACACTTGAAAGCTTTAAACAAAACAACAAAATATTACAGTAACTTTAATCATCCTTTCCAAAACCCCTCTCCCTTAAGTTGTAAATAATTGGTTATAAGAAGTTGAAACATATCCTCTATCATTTCCCATGATAAAAGTGAGGAAGGAAACTAGTCAGTTACTAGTGTTTCTTTTACTTATCAATGGAAAGAAATCCCTTAAGACATTGTCCTCCTGTTGACCATAGTTTTATTTCCATAGTGAAACACGTCCAGTATGGCCATGAAATAACCTAAAAAGACTCAATTTTTTTCCATGATTTGTAAACACACGAGTGCCATGTAAAGTTTCAAGCCCAAGAAAGCACATTTGGGATCCTATAAACCAAAATTAGTTATTGTATCAAACATTTAAAACTCCTACTTAGCACTTACTGTTTTTTATTTAACCAAGTTCCATTGAAATAACAATCATGGGATGTTACCAAAGAGTTAACCAATAGATAAATGCACACCACAAATCATACATTCACTAGAACTTCCCCTCCCATGAATGACCATCTAAGGGAAAGGGGCAAAAAAGAAGAAAAGAAGTCAGCGAATCACCACAGTCAGCTAATGATTCTTAGTGTCAAATCATTGGAAACTGAAAATCAAGTGCAAATTTAACCCATGCATCCATGGGTTGACAAAAAGAGTTTATAGAAGTCACAAGCTAATCATTCTACGAATCTACCCAAATCTGACACAAACTCCTAAAACTTGTTGATTAGAAATTCCCCAAGAAATTTCACTAGGTTCATGAGAGAATGAAAGACGAGTGCAAATAAACTTCCATGAAAGACGAGTGCAAATATCCTTCCATGAATGGATATCACTCTCCAAAATCATTTTGGGCATATTCCAATATGTAGGAGCCAGGGAAACATGGTGCATAACAACAATCTATTGTCCCTGAATTTAAACCGCATCAAGGGAACATTTGCACTCTTCACACATTGAACATTGAAGACAATTAATTAATTCCTGACACGACCATAGCAAAAAAAGCATAAAGTAGAGGCTATAACAAGATTATGTGAAAGTGAGAAAGAACACCCATCATGAAGCATCAAGTAATATCATCCACAACATCAACATCACTGTTGGGCAGATTTTGATCGCCTTCGCCTACCAGGAGTAACTTCTGGTGGTAAAGGTGGTTTTAAAGCTAATCTACGCGAACGAAGGGGGATAGGATTATGTTCTTCCACGATTGATGATTAATTTTAACCAAAAATAAATAAACAAAAAGAGGGTAATCCTAGACAAAAGGGTTTACCAGTAAACTGTGAATTGCAGAATACCTCCTAGCAAGCCAAGAAGTACGGGCAGGCAATCTCCCCGAATGCTGTGTTTGGTGTATCACAATTTAAAGGTGGCCGACTCGGTTCCCTATGGATGGATAGCACCTAAAAGTTGTCCTCCCAAATATACCTGAAGGTGCGTGGAGGCCCAAGTCCGTATTAGCGTTGTCTGATGCGAAACCACACAGTGAGAGCACCACCTATATACTTATCGTACTGTAATGCTGCCCCGAGGGACGTGCTACGATATACTTACGTACGTGGGGTGAGATATCACACTCAGAATGTATTGTAGACAAGTTAACAACAACTACTATGTTTTACGACGCCGGAATACGTCTCTAGCCTAGACCTTCTAAATGTTATTGTTATGGTTCCAATGCGTTTTTAGGTAAATTGAGATTAATTTTATGTTGATCTTTCTTAACAATTTGCCTTTCAATGGTACCACGATGATGTATGTAGAAATTCCTAAATGCAAACTAGGAAAGATAAGAAAACTTTTCACTTTTAGTTTTTCAATGAAAGACCTAGCTACAAAGGGAAGAGAGCAAATAATTTTGTGAGCAAACAAATCAATGAACAAAAGAAAACATTGAGCACAAAACTAAATGCAGATTTCCTAATGTTCCTTTTTTGCAAAAAACACACAATCCTACATGCAAATGCAAGTTTTTCTTTTCATTTCCTTTAATGTTATGAATGCAGAAAAGAAACTAAGTGCATCAAACAAATGCTTTTTACTTTTCGAGAAATGAAGAATATGAACGACAATTGTATAACTGCCATCATTTCCAGATTATACATGCCATTTACAAAATGTCAAGGAACTAGATTAAGAAGAGATATCTCAAATATCGAATTAAAAAGGAAAATCAAACAATCATCATGATACAAGAAGCAAAAATATCAAGTGAAAGAGTTAAGGAAATAGCATCTTCGTGTTGGAGGAGATGTGAATATGTAGCCTTAGATGCTAGATGAAGTGTTTGGGGTTTGGTAATTCTCTAAAACCCTTAGGAAATATCCTTCCATGAATGGATATCACTCTCCATTCACTACTGAGAGTAGCAGAAAATACTACGATTTTGGATTTCATCACCAACTAGTGTTTTTAGTGCGGGAATCTACTATTTTTTTGTGGTTTGATCTTTAGATTTTATAGGCGTGTGATCATTTGATTGTTTTTTTAGTGACCTTAGGATTTTTTATTGAAATTTTCTTTGATTTTTTGTGTTAATAATTTTTAATTGTGGCTGAATTACCAATACAATTGCGTAGGACTCAGGGGAAACCCCCTAAGTATACACCAAGCCAATTAGAAAGACTTAAAACTCTGATACCACATACTATCAGTAGAACTGGATCAATAGAACTAGGAGAATCATCTGTAATTACTCATCCTGATTTTGAAGTAAATCAACCGCAATTAGCAGAACATACTCCACAACAAATTTCAATTCTGAATTAACTAGAGTGGGGTCTCACATTAGGTACCTAAGGCTCCTATAGTCCAGACAATGGCCATGGTTCAATGTTTCAAACAAATCTTAAATTTGCATGGATGCCATGTGAAGAGTATGAAGGGATAGTTCCTCAGATGCCTTCCGTTTTTAAGACCTCAAATTTATTTTGGATTGTAGTTATACACATAAAAATCCTGTTACAAAAAACATAAACTCTCATAGACCAATGGTCCCATTGCCAATAGATCTTTGCTAGGGAAGAAATGATGCAAATACTAGTATAGATTCTCTGTAACTCTAGATCTATTAAACAACAAAAGGGATAAATATTAAATAACTTCTTAGGCTTAAAAAAATATAGGGTCAAGTGGATCTATGCTAGTTTATATATATTTGTAACATTAAACATCGAATATGAAATATTTTCCATGTTATTTTATCAGTGTCCATGTCTGTTACAATGATGTCTCTGCCACCCAAGCTTTAATGCACCTCACTTTCTGTCGATGTAACTAGAGATTTAAAATGTAGTTAGTTCTATTATTGTTTAATACTTTCAGGATAGAATTAAGTGTTTATTCCCTATATTCTTTGCATGACAAATTAATGCCTTTTTATGTTTTTCCAATTTAGTATTTTTGTAGTGGAATTGAGTACCACATAAAACAACATCAAAGAGGAGGGAAAACTTTTGCTGGCTAGCTTAAGTGTTGTATTCGCTGATCCAGATGACATTGAGCACCAGCTACTTGCCAAGGTATCCCTTCTTGTGAAATTAGCTTAATAAGCTTACAAGATGATCTTATATCTTGTAATTGATATGTACTTAGTCTTCTAGAGTGTAACACATGCATTTTATTTTTTTGTTAAATGTAGCTCATTTTCCTACATTGCTTCCCACTTTTCATTGTACTTATTGGTATGATAGGATGAGAACAGAGCTCATGAAAACATCAGTCAACTTGCACAGGTAAGCGATGGTGAAAAAAATTCTGAAAGAGAAGAAGGTGATCAAGAAAGTTTGCTTACAAAGGTCCAAATTCATGCTTAATTAAGGGCAGTGGAGGCTGAAATAGTTGCAGTTTCAGCTGGCCTTGAAATATTTCAAAGCATTGTAGGCAAAGATTCAGAGAGTTTAGAAGGTGAAAAGGATGAAAATGATCAAGACTAATTAAGTGAACACAAGCCTTTTGTAGTGGATGGAGGAGTGCTTCAATGAGCATTGGCTACTGAAAGGCTTAGAAGCCTTAAGCAGAAAAGAGGACAACTTAAGGAACAACTGAAAGCTTTTGAGAGAGATGGAAAGACACAGGAACTTGAGGAACAAAAGGTGCTTCTGAATTCAGTGAAGAATAAAGAAGAAACAGTGATCAATAGAATCAGACGTCTGTTGGATAAGCCAACAAGAGGGAAAAGGAATAATTTTTCATTGCAGGAGGATGATGAGTTTGATGCATCAACGTCAGGGCTCATTGAAACTGTAATTTTCATTGCCCTTTAGTCCTGTATTAGTATCAGATGTCCTAAATGTAATACAAATACTTTTGAACTTTATTTTAAAAGAGTAAAATTCAGGGGTAGTAAGCAAAGTTCTATGTTTTCTGTGTTATGTCATGCATCTTGAAGATAGTTTTGTACTACAGATAGCATAACTTTGAATCTTTGAATGAGACACTTGGAAATTATTTTCTTTGGAAGGAACGTGATAAGCTTATCCGTAAAGGAGTGTTGACACCTTTTCACCAAGTCAAAGGTTTTGAACACCGTGTTCAAAGGTCTCACCCAACAGAGGATGATGGGGACAAGTTTTCTTTAAATTCTGTCTCAAAAGCTTCCAGATCATTGTCTGCACTCTCAATAGCTTGACATTCAACAAAGTTTCTTGATGCAGCATATTTACCTAAATTTAATCCTCCCACGCATGAATTTCGAAGGCTTAGAAGGCCTATCAATATTTAGAATCCAACGAGGTTGAGAAACTTCCAAAGGATCAAACAAACCATTTAAGAAAGTGAAGAAGACGACCTGTACCTGATCAATACTAGAGGAAAGCTACATCAAGCGATGATGAGCCATGGAATGATTCTGATCACCATGAAAGCTATGGCAAGCAAATCATAAATCTTTTGTTTATTTCAGAGCATGTAGGACATCATCTAGATGATACTATGGTATTTTGAAACTTGATAATTATATCAAACTAAGTTCATTATCACATTCTTATAATGTTATAGGTGTGATTATGTGGCAAACATATAGATCCATGCCTTCTGTCATGTTCACATATTCAAATCTACATCACTGGATCTGGGTACCAGGCCCTTGGATCTGTCCAAATCCTAATACTGATACAACTTGGATATAGTCTGAATCCAGCTGGAATATGCATTCATCTTGGAAATTGGTTGGATACATATGGGCTATATTATGGATAAATCCTCAATCGAATCCCACACAGTATCCAGTGGAAGAAAAGAAGGAAACAAACCAATAACAATAACTTAACCAAAAAAATGCTATCTTGATTCTTTACATTGATATATTTTAATTAAGTTTTAATATATATATATATATATATATATATATATATATATATATATTGTAGATATTTTCAGCTATATATATTTTTAAATACATATTATAAATAGATTACAAAAGTATCTTTACGATAAGTATCAATATAAAAATAAATGTATTTAATTGCACATGGTGTGTGCTGTGTGTGTGGATGTCTTGGTATTCTTTTTTCCAAGGAAAAAACTGTAATTTTGTATTCAAGAAGAAAGTTACCTTCTGAAGGTGCTCAGAGCACTGATATCAAATAAAAGATGATAAAAAATCCAACAGAGAAAAGTATTATGCCTATATTATCTCCTGTACTGGGATAACACTACAAAACAAGAGATAACAGTCCTGTCATTTGGGTTAATGTCCTATATTTTTCTGGAAGATGTGCTTGAAGTGGTTGATCACCATGCTTTGCAAGTTCTTTGTTTCCTCCCTTATTGTGATTGGTGACTCTGGGATATGACAGTTCTATGTAGTTATAGGGAATATTGCAATGTAAACTGTGAGTGAAACCTAGAACAAAATTATAAATATCAATCTTCTTAGGATTACCACTTTATCTTACTAAAGTTGAAAATATTTTGAAACTTTTTTGTCCTTTAGAAATCTATCTTTTCCTAACAGTTAATGGTTTTACTGTTTTGGTAGAAGACATCTTGCAAAAAAAGAATGATAGGAATAAACAGTAGGAAGGTTCAGATTTAGCAGACTATGATTGCAAAGTTGAAGGTTGTGAGGAAGATATGGATGATGTTGGCAGTATTGAGGAAGACACTGTAACTCTTGAAGGAGGATTGAAAATTCCTGCTAAAATCTTTGACAATAACTTTGATTATCATAAAACAAGAGTAAACCAGTTGAAATAACAAAAACCAAGATTTTACCTCAAATTTTTTCACCGGATACCGGCACCTGAAACTCAAAAAAATCACACTAAAGACAACTCCCTTACGTATATATATATTAAATTTAAATAGAAATAATATAATTTATCTTTTTCACTCATATTTTTTGGTGACAAAATTTTGTATTGCTGGTTTTCATAAATTTAAAATATGTACTAGCCTGCTACTAGAAAACTAAACCAGACACAGAACTTCAGATGTTTAAAAAAACCAAAAGTTCACATGCTGATATCAACACTTTGATTAAGGGTCTCATCCATACTGCCACTTTCTGAACCATCACAAATTGTTTGACTTCACCAATGATTTCAATCTGACATGCTTGCACTGCAAATTGCTAGAATGTTGTTTTATCCTCTCAATGAACAGCTCATATTTCCTGTAGACATTTATTGTATTCCATAAGCATTTGAATTTGCCATCATCCTTGCTATGATTGATGGCTGAAGATGGGGCATGCAATATTTTTTGTGCATAACTTACATCAGTGGATGGCATGACACGCAACCTTGATGAATCACTTAGATTTGGGAAGAAACCTGTAGGATGAGAATATAATGGCTTAAATACCAGGAACAATGCATGCATATCAGCTTCAGACTAGGAAATGCCACAATTTAAAAACTTGGCATTGCTTAAAGGAATGTTAGTAAAGACAAAGGGATTTAGTCAAGCTTCGCCAGAGATCTGTAAGATCCACTTCATTGAGAACATACTTCAAGTTCTTTAGTTGGTGTTGTAGCACATCTAACATATCAACAAGTGATGAAGATAAAAAAGCTTCAAAACTATTTCCATTTCCAATCCCATTAGTTGTTTTAATCGTTTCCCCTGATTTATTTCCCTGCAAACTTGATTCACAGCTTTTCCCAATCATTGTTTCTTGTTTTGTACATATTCCTGGTGATGAGTATCAGATCCCCTTAAAATAATCACCATGAGCTTTACAAGCCAATTTGTTTAAAGTATTTTGAAGATTTCAATATCTTAATAAAAAGCAGAGCCCTCTATGTCAGGAATGTTTACTCTCTCTTCTTCTAAATTCTCACCCACCATTCTGTCTGAAGATAAGCTGCTGCAGACTCCAGTTCGACAATAAAATATTTCTACTTCGCAAAATACAGCATATATATTGTCTCCATCCTCCGTTATTAGAACTCCCAGTACAGATAGAAGGCTTTCTAATGGGAAACAGAGGTCAACAGTCTTAAGTAGTCCCGGTCCTATTACTCCTTTTCAGAATCGTTCAGGTAAATGTGTATTACAGTTTGTATTCAATAAGCATATTTTGGATTCCATAGTGGGTCAAGGAGCTGTATCAGAGTCTCAAGATGACCTTATTAAAAGGATTCCAGAAGCCAATAGTTGTTCTCTGCAAAATTTAGGCGTATTACCTAGTCCAGGATGCCGTTACATGTATGACAACATTGAGGGAAAGGTACTTACTATCACTTTGATTTTCTAAATTTGTTATATGCTTGAATTCATTCTCCAGGATAATAGCTTCTTGGTCTAAGCACTTCATAGCACACCACATTGCATAACGAATTGTCCTTTTGGGAAATATGTTGATGTGCATCTTCCGTTTAAATAAAAAATATATAAGCTGCTTTTTTCATAAGAGGAGCATCTGGTGTCTCAGTTTGAATTTTTGGAGAGGAATATCAAGACATTTTCCACTGCATTGGCTGCCAAGGAAGCTCGGAATGTTTTCAATCATGTTTCTATTGCATCACAGGTGAATTCCTAAGCTGTATTGCAATCATCCTGAAATGATTTTCATCTCACTTAAATTGATCATTGATGTCTATAATTATCTCAAGAAGTCAGACACCTATTTAAGAGGCTGTAGATTCTATTAGTTATTGTTCTGGAATCTCCATTTCACATCAGTTATCTGCTGATAGGAAAGTGTCTTTGTTGTGGGGCTGGTTTGCTGCGATGGAGAGGGCCATCTGAATGATAAGTCGGTTCTGCTTCAAGGCAGGTTGGTTGCTTCAAAGTTGTGCCATCCATTCTGTAGTGCATAAGTTAGAATTCAATTTGATAGGTACAAGTAAAATGATGAATTATCAAAAGACCATCTTATAGTACATGTACAAACCAAAACAAACAAAAGAAGAACCATACTAAAAAATGAAAAAATTTGGTGTTGTGAAACTGTTCTTGATTGTTAAATCCCATCGTGTTGCCAATGTCGAATACTCTTGAGGCCAAAGGGTAAGGCTTGACCTCTACAAGCTGGCCAAATTTTCTTTATTCCTTGGTCAGGTAAATCCTATGCTTTTTTTTCCTACAAAATGTGTATAGAATGGATAACAATTTTTGAATTTCCTTATTAAGAGGTTATTTTTATTTTTAGCATCTGGCAGTCAATGTGTTTGTGAGCTTTGGACAAAGGAGCATGACTAATTTTGTAGAATTTTGTCCAGGTGATTGGAGTTGAAGGTCATAATCCCAGTGGGCACTGTCTAGTCGCATCAAGGGTAATTGATTCATTTCCTCTTTCAAATTCTGTGCATCCACGAGATCAGGAATCAGGATGCCCCTTCAGCAAAGCGAATAGCAATGGATCAGGCACCACAGATGAAACCATTTCCTAGAACTAGAAAAACTATTTCAATGGTAACTACAACCACCTTTTATTTGTTTTTTACAGCTATTATATCTATGGTTGCAATTGCTGTTATTTGTAAATGTGAATTCCAATTCATAACACAATCATTCATCATTAATCATATATTTGCAGGTACAATATTTTCTCCTTTTCGAGTGATTTTCTGACAGTATGGCCCCTCTCAATGTATTGAAACATGCCTAAAAAAATCTTTACTATTGTTGTGCAATGCTTCATTCTTGCAAATAAAACCATTGATCGAATTCCAATTTTTGTTCATTCTTTCACAAGTTTAGTAGTTCTTTTTTTGCCCCTAAGGTCACAGAGATCATGTTAGTATCTCTACATGTCAGTGAGTAAATTTTTACTTATTTGAAATTTCCTTCTTGTAGTTGATTGCTGCAGGTCCCTTCACCACTATAGACAACTTAGCATTTCAACCATTAGCAGAGCTTCTTGTGTATGCCAAGAAAAAACAATTTAATAATATTATTTTGGTATGTGCCATGCGTAAGAACTTAATTTGGGGTCAACTTGCAAGTTGCAAATTTTGATACATTTTACCCTGTGAATCCACGGTGAACTTTTGATTGAGGAACCATTTTTTTTTTCCTTGCAGATGGGTCCTTTTTTTGATTCAGAGCATCCACAGATAAAAAGTGGAATAGTAGACAGGTTCTATGAGGAAATATTCCAGGAGGAAGTTTGCGCAAGGGTCTGTAATTACTGTGCTTTCAATTCACATAAGTTAGTCTGCCCAAATTCAACAAAATCATTAATCAAGTCTTTATTCTAATGCATTATTGGTGCAGTTACAAGATTATTGTGAAGAGATGGGACCTAGTGCACATGTTGTCCTTGTTCCATATACACGTGATGCTCATCATGATTATTTTTTTCCACAGGTATCTTGATATCAGATAATTCTGTCTTTCCTAGCAAACAATTTTTATCCTCAAGACTTAATGTTTTCAATTATTATGTTTTCAGCATTTGAAATGATGTCTTATGCATAATTATAAGTCTTGAAATATCTGCTGAATGTTCTTGCAACCACCATTCAATGTTCATGCTTTTGATCCTACTCATCAGGTATGCCAATATTCCATTAAATTCATTTTTTTGGCATCTTTGTTTCCTGTGCAAATTTTGTGTTTGTTTTCATTGTTCATCAATTTGACTTGAAGAAAATCACTAAACATATATGCAGATAAGTTGTGTTGTAAATCCAAGGCTTTTCTGCTTGGATGAGGTTAGCATGAAACATTCTTTCACTGGATGTTGCTTACATTTATTACTGCGAGAATCTTTGTGCATAGAAAGTGAGTTTATGAACATTTGGTTTGCTTCTGTTGGAGTAAAATCTATTACATGATGGAGATTACCATTGAAATTTTCACAATCGATGTCCTAAGACACCTTAGCAGTGAAGAAATCTCTCAGATTCTAGAACAAAGCTCAAATGATCAGCTTGCAAGGCTTTCAACTCACATTCTAAGCCAGCGTAGGCATGTCCCTGAAGTACTGTTTCTGATTTTGATACAAATTTCAATAGGTTGTAAGATGCTGGGAATAAATCCAATGAGAAGCTGTCAAATTGATTTTATATATTTATTTATCTTTATAGTAAATATCAACTTCGTGGATGTAAATTTGTAGTACTGTGAACAGCTTCTACCCACTTTTTCTAGTAGCTCCTAGTTTTCCTTTGGACTTATTTGTTTCTTCTGAGGCTTTACACATGCTTTCCATACCCGACATCATTATTTTTCCCTCTGATCTTGCAGTATTTGGAAAGGTAATTAAAATTCTAGTAGAATCATATAAATTGAGTCATCAAGATTTATGGTATAATGTATCTAATGAGTTTTTCTTGGTATTTTTACCTTTTGCCTTCTCAGGTTTTGCAAGTTGGTGATGACCATAAGCTAACAGAGCCAGGGTTACAAAATGGCAGCTATGGTGATTGCACAATCAATCAAAGTGTGTTTGTATCAACTCTTACTGGTTAATGACTGTGGCAACGGATCTAACATAGAGAAATAAAGTTACCTCTGTTTTTCAACAAGCTGCAGCTCATAGGCTTAATGTTGCCAGGACTTGGGCCTTCAAGGATGGCCAGTACAAGGCATTGCAGATTTTTCCTGGTGTATATGATGAACAAGTATTTCAGGTTTGTGCATGGGGGCCGCATTACATCAAGCCTTCAGGACCTCAACCCATTTTTTTCAAGAGATTTTGCTTTTGGGTGTCTGGATCTACTGGCATTGTTTGTTTTAATCTGATTTTTGGGGTTGTTTTGGTTCAGGCTTTGGACTTTGTGGTCTTTCAAGCCAGAAAGTATGGTATCAGACTAATACTTAGTCTGGCAAACAATTATGTGAACTTTGGAGGAAAGGCCCAATATGTACAATGGGCTCGCAATGCACTTTTAATTCAAAATTCTCTTCAGTTTCAAAAAGGAAATGCATTTGACAAATCAAATAAGAAAAAAATACTGATCATTATAATTTTTCAAAATCTTTCCAATCAAAATATCACTGAAACTAACTGCAACCAAAAACTATCAATTTGATGTCAAACAGAATAACCATACAGAAGCATAGTCCATTTTTGAAAATGGCTTTCACACCAACTGAAACCACACCCATCACACTCAGTGAGCAAATTTGAAAAGCTACCTGGTTTTCAAGAGACTCTACGAGCTGTCGTTTCACTATAATCAAAATATTCAAGATAAATTGACACTTTTAACACAACAATGAGTCAGAGAACAAGAACAACAAGATTTAACTTTTAATCACAAAATGGATGACAAAGCATTGACAGAACATTTACAAAACAAAAACAAGGCATTAGACATCAAAGCTACTAGCCGAGTACATGAAAATGCATCCAACAGAGCATAGAAAAGGAAAATCAAATGAACCCATTGGGCTATCTAAAGGATCTCATTAGAGTTGCTTTCATCTCTATGACATAGGTCGCCCGATTTTGACCACAAGTACTCTCAAGGTTTATCGGACACTTCATATAAAAGCCTGTTTATAAAGGCAGAAGGATCTAAGGATCTAGATATTCCCTGTTACCGATGTTTCCCAGAGAGGCAAATAAAATGATTCAGGCATGCATCAAAAAAATTTAATGGTTTGTCAATAGGCACTATGCCCACAATTTGGTGGAATTTATGGCTGGTAATGACTAGCTAAGTTTCAGAAAAATCCCACAAGGATCCCCTCTTCTGTTTGATTACTACATTGGTTATGCCGGCCTGGATTAATGGCAATGGGATCTCCACCTTGACAACCAAATACATTTGAACAAACCCAGTATAGTCTGCCCTCATGGCAGCTTTTCATCATTCTGTGATATGTATATTTAATTTCCTACAGCAATTAGACATACATAGGGCAGACTATGACTGCAAAATTGTGATGCCAAATTCTTTACCCTGAGCATTGAGGACCACAATGAAGGCTAATTCAAGAAGGCTTATGATGCATAGCTATGATGAAGATTTTTATGGATTATTTATTCGAGAAAGGGAAGGAAGGTGCATATCGTTGAACAAACTGGCGAAAAGCGGGGTGCCTCTGTGTTATTAGTCGGCATTGGAGTCTAAGAGGGAGCTTGTAAATGCGCTTGAGGCCGAGCACGTAGGCTGTGGCGAGTGTTATCTCCCACAACACCATCTCTTTCGAAGTGTATCTCTGCTATATACGAACTATGGGAGGGCCCTAACGGACCAGAGAGGGTCGGCCTCACTCAGTTAGCAAGAAGATCGGTGTGCACAAAGCCTCAGCCACCTCTCCGAACTAGTGAAAAAATGGGGCGAATCACTCTAATCCTTCCCTTTGACCCTGTAAATCTAGGCGAATGCCATGGAAATCTGCTCCAACCAAAGAAAACCAGGGGCGAATTTCATTTTTCCAGTTTTATGCGCCCTTTTTTTGGTGGGCTAATATTTAATATTTAATTATTTTTAAAATATTTATTGGGCTAACTTTATTGAACTATAGAAAATGGGTTTTATATAAAAAATTCGCCCTATTAAAATTTAAAATCCCTTAAAATTCGCCCCTAAAATTTTCCCTGCTTTACACCTACAGGAATAGGAACATTCACTGGTTTACTATCCTGCATATTGAAACTCTGCAATATAGTCTCGACATACTTCCTCTGGTTTAACCAGAGCTTCCTCTTTTCCCGATCTCTCTTAATTTCCATGCCCAAAATATAGTTTGCAACACCAAGATCCTTCATGTCAAATTTGGAGAACAGTTGGGTCTTCAAATCTTGGATAATTTCTTTGTCATTTCCAATTAACAACATATCATCCACATACAAGACCGAATAAATAACACGGTCACAAATTAATTTAAAATAAACATAGTGATCCTCCTTGCTTCTAGTGAAGCCAAGTCCCCGTATATAGGTATCAAATTTCTGATACCACATCCTTGGTGAATGTTTTAACCCATACATAGACTTCTTCAACCTGCATACCAGTTCTTTCTTACCCTTCACCATAAAGCCTTCAGGTTGCTTCATGTAGATCTCCTCTTCTAGATCCCCATGAAGAAATTTTGTCTTCACATCCATCTGTTCTATCTCAAAATAAATGCAGCAGCAACAGATAAAAGTAATCTAATAGAAGTAACCTTGGCAACAGGAGAAAAAATATCACCAAAATCAATTCCCGGCACCTGGGAATAACCTTTTGCTACCAACCAAGCTTTGTATTTCTCCACCTTGCCTTCTACATTAATCTTCTTTTTAAACACCCATTTGCTCCCGATGGGCTTCCTTCCAGCCGGCAACTCCACTAGATCCCATGCCTCATTTTTTTGCAAGGATGCCATTCAATCAACCATGGCCTCCTTTCAGAGTTTTCCATCCTCTGAATCTACTGCCTCCTTGACAGTTTTGGGATCATCATCAGTTATAGTTAAGGAAAAATTTGAACAGAAAGCAGATGGACTATACCTTTCTGGTTGTCTTCTTTCTCGATTTGATCTTCTCACAGTTGGAGTTCATGGCTCTTCCCCTTCTAAGTCTTCTTCTGTTGTAGAGTTTGATTCATCCTCCTTTAGCTCAAATTCTATCTTCCCAGGTTCCTTTGGTATGAATTCATGTTTAACAACATATTTCACCTCTCTAAACACCACATCTCGGCTGTACACAACCTTCCTTGTTTCTGGGTTCCAAAGCTTGTAACCTTTTAAACCATCCTTATACCCAATAAAGATGCACCTTTCAGATCTATTATCCAACTTGGTCCTTTTCTGCTTTGGAACATGTACATATGCATCACATCCAAATATCCTTAGATGTGAAAGAGAGGGTTTCTTTCCAGTCCATACCTCATGTGGAGTCTTATCCTCCAACACTGATGAAGGTGATCTGTTAACCAGATAGCATGCAGTCTCTACTGCCTCTGCCCAGAATTCTTGTCCTAACTCGGTACCACTGAGCATGCTTCTTGCCTTTTCCATTAGTGTTTTGTTCATTCTTTCTGCAACTCCGTTTTGTTGAGGTGTGTATGGAGTAGTCTTCTGTCATGCTATACCACACTTCTTACAGAACTCTTCAAATTACTTCTTGTAGAACTCCCCACCATTATCTGTCCTCAACGCCTTTATCTTCTTCTCTGTTTGGTTTTCCACCAGAGCCTTAAATTCTTTAAATTTGTCAAAGACTTCAGATTTCTTCCTCAAGAAATATATCCATATATTCCTTGAGAAGTCATCGATGAATGAAACATAGTACACATACTTTCCTAGTGATGGAACTGACACAGGTCCAAACACATCACTGTGCACAAGTTCTAATATCTTGTTCGCCCTCTTAGTACCAGAAGGAAAACTCACCCGATTCTGCTTCCCATATACACAATGTTCACAGAAATCGAAATCCAGAGAGAAATTAGATATACCTTCTACCATACCATTTCTATGCAGTATCCGAAGGCCCTTCTCTCCAATATGTCCAAGCCTTTGATGCCATAGCATGGTATTTTCTCCAGACACAGCTAGGCTTTCCGCTCCTCTTTCAGGAACCATAGAACTGTTACACCCATCAATAACAGTGCTACCTTGTAGCTTGTACAGAGTTCTATTCCGAATTCCCTGCATTAATACCAGTGCTCCCCGAACCATCTTGCAGGCATCTTTCTCGAACAATGTTTTTACACTTGCATCATCCATCTTGCTTACAGAAATCATATTTCTGGCCAATGCAAGAATATGCAGAACACCAGGAAGTGTTCTAATCCTTCCACCTTGTAGCTTCAGCTTTACCTTCCCACGTCCAACGATCTTGGCCTTCCTATCATCCCCTAGAAAGACATCACCACCATCATATTTCTCATACTCGCAGAACCACTCTCGATGGGGAGTGAAGTGAAAGGATGCACCTGAGTCAATCAACCATGACTCATGATCTACATGTGTATTTGAAGAAGAAGCCAAATACACATCCCCACCTTCATCCGAGGTGGTTTTTGCCTCTGCAGAAGGAGCATCATCAGATCCCTTTCCTTTCTCAGGAGCTTTAGATCTGGAGTCCTTTTTGTAGTGCCCTTCCTTTCCGCATTTCCAGCACACCTTTACAAAATTTCCCGGAGATTTAGATCTCCCTCTAGATTTAGATCTCCCACTCAAAACCATATTCTTGTTTCTATTTTGGGACCTTCCTCGTACAGATAAGGCATCTCCATTCTGACCCTCCATATTTCTCCGTCTCATTTCCTCCGACAGCAAGGCTGAGACAATGTCATCAAAATTCAAGGTAGTTGTATTTCTACCTATTGCAATAACCAGACTGTCCCAAGAATCTGGTAGAGAACACAACAAACTGATGCACTTATCTTCATCTGAGATTTTAATATCAACATATGACAGCTCACTTACCACAATATTGAAGGAGTTTAGATGCTCTATCACTGAGTCTCCATCCTTCATCCTCAGGTTATACAGCTTTTTCCGTAGGAACAATTTATTCACTAGAGACTTAGATTGGTACAAAGTCCCTATCTTTTCCCACAAGGTCTTCGCCGTAGCTTCCCCAGATACATTCAACAATACTGAATCTAAGACACACAACCATATTGTTCTCTTAGCCTTCCGATCCAGTTTCTTCCAGTCTTCATCTGACATTGCCGTTGGTTTAGTACCTGGATCTACCGCGATCCATTGGTCTTTGTCCACCAGCAGATCTTCCATCTTGAGCTTCCACAACTCAAAACTTTGACCATTAAATTTCTTGATCTCTATCTTTCCGCTGCTTGCCATCTTCTTTCACTGCAAGAATCGATCCTGCAGATCTCCCACTGAACAGGGTCTACCTCAGGCCCAAGCAAAAAACCCTCAGCAACAAAGGTGTCCCCTTGAAGCTGAAACTTCTCCGATACCAAATGTAGGTTTTAAACCTGAACATAAATGATCTACACACGAATCTTATAATAGAAAATAAAACAATAGTAAGAGCATAAAACATAAAACAGATAAACACAGAGATTTTCCCCTGGATCCCAAATCGGGACGACCAGCTTGATTTTTCATTATATTCCTTTTAGTGTTACAACACATATATATACATGCCTAAGCATACATGAACCCTGATCCAATAACCCTGGATTATAACATAACCGTAGTTCCCTTGACCAGATCTACAAAAAATACCAGGGGCCGAAAACCATCGTACCCCAAAACCATGTGCAAAACCATGCACAAAACCATGGGCGCAGACTACCCACCAGAAATTAAGGACCAAAAATTTTCGCTGGGGTGCTGCCCTGGACCTCGACAGGGGGGGCTACTGCCCCCTCGTTGCGCCCAGCGCAAAGGGGGTGCTATCGCCCCCCCTCTTACCCCCCCCCTTGTGTGCTTAGTCGTGGAAAGAATATAACACATACCCAACAACCCTCCCCCTTTGGAAACATTGTCTTAAGTGTTAAACCACACCTACACCTCAGTAAAACTGCTGAGAAGAAAACATACTACCCATGGAGCTTTATAAATTAGCTCGTTGCAATATTTACAATGAATGACCTACTCAAATCAAAACGCCATCATAACATGATCATATAACATCCATACTTCTTATTGGAGCTTTATAACTTAGCTCATGGTGGTATGTACATTCATATACATATGTACATATACAAAAACATCACCAAAACATATAGCAAACATCATACCAAAACTTCTTTGCCTAAATTGACAAACAAGGAAGGATACATAACCCGCATATGATCCTCCATCTCCCATGTAGCTTCATCGAGACCAAAGTGATTCCACTGTACTTTAACTTTCTCAATGGCTCTGTTCCTGAGCATGAGTTGCTTCTGCTGCAATATACGCTGAGGTTTCGACTGGAATTATCCTTCTTGCTCCACCTGCAATACAAACCAATCAATAACATTATCAACATCCTTTATATACCTTTTAAGTAATCAAACATGAAAAATATCATGGACTTTCACTGTTGGAGGCAGTGCAAGTCGATAATCCACTGGTCCAATCGTCTCAAGGAGCTCAAAAGGCCCGCAATCTGTGGTGCCAACTTGGCACCTGATTCGATCCTCAAGAAGATCTTCTTGTGCTTGATGTGCAGATAAACATGCTCCCCAACCTGAAACTCCTCAAATGCCCTGTGCTAGTCTGCATAACTCTTTTGTCTATCCTGTGTTGCCTTTAGATTATTCTTTATAACCAACATTTCCTATTCCATGTTTGCCAACTTGTCTGGTCCAATAAAAAACCTGTTAACTGTATCACTCTAATTGATGGGAGTATTACAAATCCACCCATACAGTGCCTCGAAGGGACTCATTCCCGATGACTCTTGATACCCATTTTTGTATGCAAACTCAACCAATGGTAGATACTCTTCCCACACCTGCTGCTGATGCATTGCATACATCCTCAACATGTCCTCCAAAATCCTGCTGACCCTCTTTGTCTATCCATATTTCTATGGATGGTAAGTTGTAATGAAGGACAAATTTGTATCCAAACCTGCAAACAAATCCTTCCAAAACTTTGAAGTGAAATTTGCATCCCTGTCTGACACAATCTTCTTTGGGACACCATGAAATCTGACCACTTCTATGATGAGTGGTGAGCCCTGGTATTGCACCAAGAATTCTACAACTCCCATAGGCTACCCTACTTTACTTTATCAACCTGAAGTTCATACAAACTTGGAGGTGACAATGCTATTTACATAGCATATGCATTCTACTCATGTCATCCTCTTCTGAGCTCTACGAAAGGGTGCTACTTGTAGGGCTTCTGGATGAAGTCTGTCACACTTCTAAATTTATGCATAGGGCTACAAATGATTCAAATCCATTGCTCTAACAACAAGTAAAGAACTATTCTACAGCAAGAAAGTACATCTAACTACTCTGCAATGAAATAAATCTACACATTAAGCTATGATGGGATATGAAAGAAAACTAGGCATCTTGAATGAAGTAAATTGCTAAATTGAAATTCCATAAAGGAAAATAACCTAATCACACTTTGCTAAACACACTCTATCTACTCTATCTACTCTATGTTTTATCTATCATGCTTTAATTCATGACCTAATCTTATGCTTGTAAATGCAATTTTTTGAAACTAGGAGGAGAAAGCCCTAAGGTGGCTTATGGAAGGCTTGAACTCATGGGTGCAAGGCTGAAGGTGTCTAGGTGGTTTTGGAAGGTATGGATGAGGTGGATGATGCTTTCTGGGCTTAAGGAGGGGCCCATTGGCACTTCTGCAAGTGCTACTATAGGTTTCATGTAGAGCTACAGGAAAGTCCTGAATTGCTACACGAAATAGTCTGAGGGAAATCCGAGACCAAAAATGGGTGAGAAAAGTGTAGGGAAGGTGGGTTTGGATGAGTGGAAGGTGACCCACCCCTTGGCCAAGCTCAGAACCTCTTGAGAGGCATGTTTTTCACCTCTTGGGTTTGCTCATGGTGTAAAGATGAAAATCTGAAAACAGGGTTGACGACGATTTTGGTGAATAAAACACTGATGAAGGGTGAGAAATGAAGCTAGAGGTGCTGGTGAAGTCCTCCTTTGCATAGAAAGTAAAATAACAAAGGAGGATTTCATGATATGGAAAATCCCCCTAGAATAGCAAAGGAGGGCTTCATGATATGGACAAATTCATGATAAAGGAAATGGAAAAGATGAGTTGAATTTGGAAAGAAAATCTACTTTAGCTTACAAATAGAGATCTAACACAATATTCTAAACATATTCATGGAACTACAGTAACCTAACTGATTCATTCCAAGAAATCACAAACTAAAAAGTAATTTTGGCTTGTGGGGAAGGTCTACCCTCCTCAAGCTCCAATGAAAGAGATGAGAGGGGGAGGCTTGACACACAACTTTATGATTTTATAACCTACTCTACTAACATGTAAGCAAACTAAAAACAGTGAATTGAAATGCAAGAAAACTAGCTAAACAATCATAATAAAAACTAGATAAAATGACATAAAAGTAAAAAATGAATACAAAAGAGAGACTAAGGCTAATGGATTGGGCCCTAACCCACAAGCCCAACCCTCTGAAACTAGATCAGTGAAGCACAATTTGAATACTCATTTTATTGCAAAAGATAGTCTCATTACATCAACATGAAAGTCTCAAAAACCTATTACAAGAGCTAAGAGACTATTAGCTTCCTTCAAAGTTCGAATCCTAATGAGCTCTTGCTCAACCCTATTTAACCTAGAGGGTAGCTACCAACAGCTCCCTAAAAAGTGGGTGATGTGTCCACTTTGACTGCAATTTAAGTGTAGCTTTGGTGCACTTGATCTTGAGTTTGCTTGGCTGCCTTTGATTTCGAATTTTTGGAGGAATTTCGAGGATCCCTTGGCTATATTTGGGAGTTAAGGAGGTGGAAAATCCCCCTAGAATATCTCCTTGCTATCTAATCTGAACTTTAATGGAAAAATATTCATAAAAAATTCAATATCTTCATGGTTTTCCTGCATTTAACTCATGTTAGGCATTTGAAGTATGACAAGCCTCAATATTCATCTACACTAGCAACATAAGACCATAATATAATTAAAATGAAAGAAAAAGAGACTTAATAAGGAAAAAAGGTGACAATTAACCCCTCCAAATGTACATAATTATGGAGCTCATCATCACCCCCCTACCAAATGGTTGCTCATCCTTTGAAAAACTTAGTCCTCCTTCTGCATTTCTTCCAAAGCTTTGCTGGACACTATGACTTCCCAAGGAAGAAGTGTGGGAGTCCCTTCAGGAGGGTAAAAACCATCATTATTTTCTACTTCCTCCCATTCTATGTTCTTCTCATCTTGGTCCTTCCCATCACTCAACCCCAACATCAAGGGTGGACTGAGCTTCAAACCAAGCCTTTGAATCTCTTTGGTCTGCATGGCCCTCTTGTATAATGGTGCTCTCTCCAAGGCACCCCTCAATCTTTCTGGTGTGTGGTACTCCATGTTTCTAAGGCTATGAGGGAGGTTGTTCCAACTCCTTTGGCTAGCCATTATGCACTCCTCTCCCAACAACCTAGTAACATCATCAAAGTGAGCCATGGCTTGAGCTTGTGTGTGGAGGTATTATTCTACTAGTGCGGGATCCTTTTCAATCTTAAGATGGTTGTTGATGACTCCCCTAGGGATGAATAGTTCTGCCCTAATGTGTAAGGGTTATATGTTTTCTCTCCTCGTAACCCTTCTCATTTCTTGTGCTCTAGTCTCTTCATTAACCATACATGATGCCAATGCCATTGACTGCATGTCTCCCATCCTAGGATTGGGGTACCAAATGTTTAAGCCTGTCAACACAAGGTTATGAAAGTATAATTCTACCATTTTTTCCTTGTCTTCCATACTTGATTGGTTGCAAAAGTCAACGAATTGTCTGTATTTTTGAAAAGGTGAGGATCCATGGGAGGCTAATGTTCTGATTTGAAATAGGAGCTACTGCTCCTTGAGGTAAATTGCATATGAATATGACGAATATCTATATTTAATAGCCTCCATGCACAAATATTCTATGGTGGCCATTTGTTTTTCATTTTGCTGAAGCTGCTCCTGCAATGCTATATTATCTGCTTGGGCCTTTTGAACCTGCTCTTTCAACATTGATTCTCTGAGCCTAACATCAGACAAATCCTTCCCCAACTCAACCACTTTTCCTTCCATGAACCCTATGTCATGCACACATTTAAATGTGGAAAGCGTCATCCAGTGATGAGTGCGTGCCCTCTCCTCTTCCAACTCATAAAATAAAGGCACTGTGAGCTTTTGAGGAATTAATCTTCCCCCCTCAATGTATGTGTAGTAGGAGCTGAGATTGGGTTGAGGGCTAGGGTTTGGCACTACTGATACATCTTTGAGGACCGGTTTGGTGAGGTGAGCTCTTAATTTTCATATTTTCCTCCCTCTTTTTCATCTTGTGCCTTGTCCTCAACTTCTTTGACCTCTTGTCCATCTGTGACTGTTGTTTCTTCCTCAACCAAGGCATTTTTCTCTAATTCTGGGCTTGTTGGAGTTTCCAATAGAAAAAATAGATTTTCCTATAGCAAACTCTGTTTTGCTTGCTGAAGACCCTCTTTTTCTTATTTTTCACTCTTTCAGTCCTTGGAGGGTCTGTGGGGGTTGCATGAGGTGTATGGGATGCAAATCTTGCTAAGTGTCTTCTGATGTATGTTACGGGGGTCCTCACAAGTGAGGTGATCTCTTGCACCCTTCCTTCCTCTAATCTTATTTCATCATATTTATTTGGTGATTCCTCAATGGCAATAGGGTTCTTGGTGGGATTCTATGGTTTCCCTTGCCTCACCCTTTGACTCTTCCTAGTCCTAAAATACATAGGTGTATGCCTCTTCCTTTTTGTTTTGACAGGTGTGCTCAAAGTG
The DNA here is from genome assembly GCA_034641835.2 of Pinus albicaulis. Lineage (NCBI taxonomy): Eukaryota > Viridiplantae > Streptophyta > Pinopsida > Pinales > Pinaceae > Pinus > Pinus albicaulis. The sequence goes on from CM076584.1 coordinate 440,342,701, forward strand.
GCTAGGGTAGTAGCCACTTCCTGATCTGTAATGTCTTGTGACATGTTGGTGTCTTGAGGGGAGGTTTCATTGCCTAGGATAGGGTCCAATCCTTTCTTTTCCTCAGTATTTTCTTCCTCCTTCCCCTCGGATTTTTCTTTCTTTGTCTCTACTGTCTCTGTGTTTTCTGCTTCAATCTCCATCTCTTATTTTTCTTCCTTATTTTATTCCTCCTCCTCTACTTCTTCTACCTCTTCTTCTACCTCTTCTTATTCTTCTCCTACCTCCCTCTCTCTAAGGCTAGAACCAGAGGTTTTCCCTGTTTGGATAGATATGAAAGCTTCCCTATGCATGTTTATGAAAGAAGACCAGGATACAGGTAGGTTTAATATTCTCAAAGCATCATTCACAATTAGTTTTATGAGGCCATGATGAGCCAAGTGCTGATATTTTATTTGCCTCACCTTATTACTCATGTCAGTTATGGAGTTCAGGAGGAAGTGAGGGATGTTAATCTCTATTCTAGAGGGAGTTCTCCCTGAAACCTAAGTTCATTCAACAATCTGAAATGATACCCATAGACCACACTAAGTATGCCTTCACAAGAAATAAACTTCATGATATGGAACGCTACTTCATCCTAGGGGTATGGAAGGCTTTCTCTCCTCACTCCATTTTTGTCTTCAATGTATTCTTCTCCTGATAGAAAGAAGCTCTTCTTGGCTGTAGTGTTAGGCATTCTTTCCTTAACCCATTTGAATCCTAAGGGAAAATTTGTAACCCTGCTTATGAGTTTAGGTGATAGTGTGATGGCTAGGCATCTAATCACAGTGGTGGCTCTCTCATCTGAGTGTGATTGCAGATCCACTGCAAATTATCGAGATATCTCTTCATCAAAACCTTTCAAAAGCTCAAATAGCCCTATCCATTGGTGATTTATGAATTTTTCCATGACTTGAGGATGTTGTCTAATTATCTTAATGTCAATGGGATCCCTTCTATTGAATCCCCTCCCATTTTATTTGCTGTGATATGAAGGTGGCGAGATGTTTGAGAGTTATGTCTTGGAGATGGAGGTCTTGAAACAAATGCAAGATTTTTTTTTTTTTTTAACCCTTTAATTGCCAAATTTAACTTGCCGTGTGTAAATTTCATGGAGAAATTTCAGTGTTGGATGATGGCAACCACTTACCTTTGCCCTATGGTGTTTTTGTTTGAGAGATGATGACTTTGGGAAGCAATTTCACCCACATGTGACTTTGTGTTGCCCTCTATACCCTTGTTGATCTGCCTCTGAAGTTGCCTGTAGAAAATCTTTGTTTCCTATAGCATGATGGTGCATGCAAGATCTAATCTGGATGCTACTCTCCTGCTCTTGCTGCTCTTCGAAATGCTCAGTGAAATGGTGAAAATGAGACATGTCTTACCTTTATGGCATTTTTAACTAAATTTGGAGTGTTGTGCTGAATCGTATTTAGCACGAGTTTTCCTCTTTGAGACCGTTGGTCCCACTCTAGTTAATGATTTCTGAGCCTCGTAATCATCCTCTTCATACCCATTCAATCCATCTTTAATTTATTCGAATTACCCAGGTGGCATGTACTTTCAAATTTTCTCCAGTTTATCTTTACGAAGGTGGCCAAGTTAACTAGCCACCTTTTTGCCTTTTAAATTTAAAAAACTTGACATTAAACCATTTTGGTCATTATGAATGCATAGAGAGAGGTGAAGGGCCATACCCGAGCCTACCTGGTGCTAGTGTGGTGCTGGATGAGCTGGTGTAAGGAGTTGGAGCTAGTGGTTGCAGCCATGATCTCTTCTTTACTGTATTTTTACTTCTTATTTATTTTCTGAGTGAGTTGCTTGTCTTTTCTGAGTGAGCTGCTTAATCTTTTTTTTCTTTGCAGGTGCCACATGGAGGTCTTCAGGTGCCATTGTTGGTGTTCTTGCCCTCCTGGAGTCTGCTGGTGGTCTTTTGGAGTCATCCTCATCAACTTTCCTTCATATTTTTTCCTTTTTGTGCCACACACATATTTTCTACAGGAAACTTTCTAATTCCTGTAGCAGTATTTTTCTTGCCTCTTCTTAGTTCAGTTTGCTCAGAAATGGGGGGAAATTTTTCACGGAGGCTATGGAGGGAGTCATGGAATGAATGGAGTGGAGGATAGGCGAGTGAAGGGGTCTCATGCCAAGTTTCATATGATCTAGCTGCTAATGGTGAAACATAGGGTTTAGAGAGTGAATCCTTGTGCATGGAGTGAAATAATGTTATGAAACCAACTCCAAAAATAGAAGAAAAGAGAGATAAATGCCTTATAAATCAGCCACTTCGTGGGGGAAACCTCCTTTACATTACATAAATGAAAAATCCTTGGATGATTCAAATGACAAAAGCTCCTATCTATATATAAGATTCCATAGGGTCACAATATAATCATAGCTGACCTAACAATAATAATGTAAGGGCACAACAATAAAAATAGTGGGGTTTTATGGGGCACAATAATAAAAATATGGGGAGTACAGGAGTACAATAATAACAATAAGGGGGTGACACTAACAACAATAAGGGACTACACTAGTAATATAGGGACCTAACATGCCCCTCTCCTTTAGAAAATTGTTGTCCTCAACGTTTGAGTAGCTCTGGATGCTTTTGTATAAAATTATCATCCTCCCATGTGGAACCTTCAGTGGGTAAGTTCTTGCACTTGATGAGATACTATGAAATTAATCGATTTCGTAGATGTCGATTTCTTGTTTTCGTGACTGCTTCAAGTTCCAATATGATTTTTCTTTTCTCATCAAGTTCTGGAAATATTGTTTGAACTGGAAGTTTGTCACCTATATCCTTCTTTAAGCATGAAACATGGAAAAATGGGTGCACTCGAGAATAAGCAGGAAGCTCCAATTTTTATGCCATAGTACCAATCTTTTGCAACACCTTGTAAGGACCATAGTACTTTGGTGATAATTTATTATCCTTCTTAGCTTACTTGAGGGACATTTGTTTGTATGGTTGTAGTCGTAAAAATACCCAGTCTCCTACATCAAAAATTCTCTCGATGTGATGTTGATATGCCTGTTTTTTCTTTAGATTTTGTACCAAATTTAGGTTATCCTTTAAGAGTTGGAGAAGTTGTTGTTGATGCTTGATGTGATCTTCCACTGCTTGAATCTTAAAATTTTCTCTTAAAGATGATTTGATGGACGGTGGATGATATCCATAAAGTGCCATAAATGGGGTCATTTTTGCTGCAGTATGAAAGGAAGTGTTATACCACCATTCAGCCAAAGGTAACCACTTGAACTATAATGTTTGTTTATCAGATACAAAACAACGAAGATATCCTTCCAAACATTTGTTCACTATCTCAATTTTCCCATCATATTAAGGATGATAAGATGAGCTATGGGCTAGTTGACTACCCATACAAGAAAATAATTTCGTCCAAATATTTCCAGTGAAAATGGGATCTCTATCGCTTACAATAATCTTTGGGTTTCCATGTAGCTTTTGAATTGTTTCCATAAATGCAGTAGAAACTGTACTTGCTTTAAGTGGACGAGATAATGCACAAAAGTGTGCATACTTGGTAAGTCTATCAACTACCACCATGATGACACTAAATCCTTTGGACTTAGGTAAACCTGTGATAAAATCCATTGAAACCTCCTCCCAACATTGACTTGGAATGGGTAAAGGTTGTAGCAGACCTGGGGTCTTAATTGTCTCAACTTTATTTTGCTGGCAAACCAAGCATTCTGCCAGAAACTTTTGAATATCAGATTTAAGGCCATCCCAAAAAAATTATTTCTTCACCCTGTGGTAAGTTTTTAAAAATCCTGAGTGTCATCCTATGGGAGAGGTGTGCAATTCCAAAATAATCTTTTGTTTTAGTTGGGAATTATTACAAAGATATAAGCGATCTTTGTACCACAAGGAATATTTTTTCCAACTAAATGTATCACATGTACTGGGATCTTTTTGCAACTTTTGAATGAGCGCCCACACTTCTTCGTCATTCTTCCATTCCTCCCTTGCTTTGGTTATCCAATCTGGTTGGATAATAGAAATGGAACAAAGAAATGCTTCCACCTCCTTGTCCTTTCTTGAGAGTGCATTTGCAACAACATTTAACTTCCATTTTCTGTAGATGATTTCAAAGTCATAATCCAACATCTTTGTCACCCATTTTTGCTTCTCTTCTGAAGATATTCTTTGTTCCAAAAAGTATTTAAGACTATCATGATTAGTTTTTACCTTGAAGTGTCTTCCCATTAGGTAAGGTCGCCATTTCTTTAGTGCATGTAGTATTGCTAACATTTCCTTATCATAAATAGATTTCTATAAATACTTTCCTTTGACTGGACGACTTTCAAAAGCAATGGGTCTTTCTTCTTGTATTAAAATAACTCCAATTCCATTTCCTGAGGCATCACATTCCACAATAAAGGTTTTATTGAAGTCTAGCGTAGCTAAGACCGGCGCTAGGCACATTGCCTCTTGAAGATGTTCAAAGGCCTTAGTTGCTTCAGGAGTCCACGAAAATGCATCTTTATTCAATAATTTTGTTAGAGGTGTTGCTATTCTCCCATAATTATTAACAAAATTTCAATAATACCCTGTTAACTTGAGAAATCCGCGCAACTGCTTTATGGTTGTGGGGACTTTCCATTCCTTAATGGCTTTAATTTTTTTAGGGTCTACCTTAATACCCTCCTGAGATAAAATATGAGCCAGATATTCCACCTCTTGTACTCCAAAGAAACATTTGGATGTTTTTTCATATAATTGTTTCTCCTCCAATAATTTGAGCACCGTATCAACATGTTGAACATGATCCTTCCAAGACCTACTGTAGATTAGTATATCATCAAAAAATACTAACACAATTTTTCTAAGGGTTTAAAAATGGAATTCATCAACCCTTGAAATGTAGAAGGTGCATTGGTAAGGCCAAAAGGCATGACCAAAAATTCATAATGACCCTTATGAGTTCGAAATGTTGTTTTCAGAATATCTTCAATCTTCATTCTAATTTGATGATATCCTGAATGCAGATCCAAATTGGTAAAATAATTTTTTCCATATAATTCATCCAATAATTCATCAATCACAGGAATGGGAAATTATCTTTAATAGTGAGCTTATTGAGCTCCCTATAATCTAGACACATGCTCCATGATCCATCCTTCTTGTTCACCAATACTACTAAAGCGAAGAAAGAACTTTGACTAGGTTGAATTTCGCTCCTTTGGACATAAGGATATCTGTAAGGCCTAATGTTTGGAGGAACACTTCCTGGAATCAAATGAATAACATGATCATGGTCACGAATAGGTGGGAGTCCTTTGGGAGTTTCAAACAACTTGGAATGATTGTACAAGACTTTTTGGAGATATGGAGAAATAGATGATTTTGATGTTGGAACTTCTAGTGAGCTTAATTGTGCAATTACACGTCGTTGCTTTTTCTTTAGAATTTTTGTCATGACATTAGAGCTTATTATATTTCCCGAATTCCCTACGATACCACATAATTCAAATTCCTTTCCTTCCGAAAAAATTTCAAGAAAAGTTCTTAAAAATGAAAATCTACCATCCCCAAAGATTGCAACCATTGTACTCCTAGTACAAAATCAACACCGCCCATTGGAATGGAAAGAATTGGACTATTCAATACATATTCCCCCATGATTAGCTTGATATTATGACATTTTCCAGAGCAATTTATAGTCCCTCCATTTACAACCATCACTTGAAACTTTGGTGCTGGGTATAGGAAGCAATTCAATTCCTTAGCTACCTTACAATGAATAAAATTATGGGTACTACCTAAATCAATCAACACTATTACTTTTTTCTTCTTGATGTGTCATTCTATCTTGAGAGTTTGAGGAGTGGTTATTCCTACCAATGCATTACATGATATTGTTGGACTCACTTATTCTTTCTCTAGGGTTGGTTCCTGGTGTATGTCCTCTTCTTTTGAAGTTTCTTGTTCATTTTATTCCTTCTCTTCACAATCTATGTAAAATAATTTCTTCTCAACACACTTATGACATTTAGTGTATTTGCTATCACAACTATAGTAAAGCCCTTTTGCTCTTTTTTCTTCCAATTGTTGTGGTGTAAACCTTTTAGGTTGTGGAAGTCTAGGAGTAGCATCACTTCCATATTTATAGATGCGATTGGTAGGCTTCCTTGTCGCCATAATTTTACTTTCAATTTTTCTTGCCAACCTAAATGCCTTCTCCAATGAATCAGGTTCCCAAAGGTGAACCTCATGTTGGATGTTATCCTTTAAATTCCCTATGAAGACATCATTCATATGTTCCTATGGAATATAAATTACCCTTATATTCAATTTTTGGAAGTCCTCAATGTGCTACACCATTGAAACCTTTTGTTTGAGATTTATCAATTGGTTAAAGCAGGTGTTTCTCTTTGTATCCTCATAATGTGTTATCATTTCCTTTGAAAAAATTGACCAGGTGACAATTTTTTTACGAGACCAAAGGCATCAATACCATACAAATGTATTTTGTTCTAAATGTAAAGTTTCAATGCGTACCTTTTGTGTGTTTTGCACATTATGGAGATCAAAATGTTGCTCCATTTGTAGTATCCATGTTAAGGGATCCTTGCCATCAAAATTCCTCATATCGAGATTTGGAATATGGTGGGTCTTCAATCCAACATTAGAGTTTATGAAATCACAATTGACATTTATTTTTTTATCATCATGAGTTTCCTGTACTACATTTTCGCCATTAGGAATAATTTCTTGTATCAACTTTGTCAAACCTTCCTTCAAACCTTCCATGTCTGCTTTTAGATCATTCTTCATGTCTTCCATGTTGTATTTCATTTTTCATCTATCTTAGCTTCCGTTCCATTCATAAAAAATTCTACGCCTTTCTTCAAACCATCCATCTTAGCTTCCATACCTTTCTTCAAAACTTCCATTTCATTTTTTGTTGCTTTTTGCGAGAGCGGAATTTGGTGCACTTGGGCTTGTAATTTTGATATATCATGTTGCACTTCTTCCCCTTCATGAGTCATAGTAGAATATTTTGGGGGCTTAATGGGTGTTGAATTATTTTTAGGGGCCATTTTAGAACCCAATACTGATATCTATGCTTCAATATGCCCTTGGAATCCCTTCAAACTGATTTTTCAAACAAGAGTTATGCAATTAAAAAAAAAAATACACTCCTTTTTCTTTCTTTTGAGGAGTTCAATATTGAAACCAATGTATTTATGTAATTTCGGATCTCCAAGAATTGATATTCAATCCTATAGTAGCCCTCTAAGTCTTCTTTCCAATGTCACATGTATGACCTAATTTGAATTCTTCAAGACAAAGTTATGCCCAATCTAGCACAATGTCCTAATTATGGACTATTTCAGTAGATAAAACTTGTACGATGTGTCACGTGTCACTGTTTTCTCCTTTGGCTCTGAAATTGATACATAGGAAACTACAGTCCGTGTAATTTTCACTAATTTTTACAGAATTCCAATATGATGCTAAAAGAGAGAGTTATGACGATTTTCCCAAGTTCACCTCTTTGAGATGCAATTTATGAGCCTGCAAAAACCCTAACTTCCATAGATCATATCTCTGAAAATATTGCAAACCAAGATCTGAAATTTTTACACGAAATTCCGCAGGACTTCTTCGCAAATGAGTTTTTTTTTAGCTCTGAAACTTCGTAGAAAAAATTCTATAGTGAAAATTCCACGATGACATGTTTGAAGCAACAAAACCCTAGAATCCAAAGCTTTGAAACCAAATGTTATGAAACCAACTCCAAAAATAGAAAAAAAGAGAGATCAACACCTTAAAAATCAGCCACTTCGAGGGGGGAACCTCCTTTACATTACATAAATGTACAATTCTTGGATGATTCAAATGACAAAATCTCCTTTCTATATATAAGATTCCATGGGGTCACAATATAATCTTAGCCAATCTAACAATAATAATGTAAGGGCACAACAATAAAAATAGTGGGGTTTTATGGGGCACAATAATAACAATACGGGGACTACATGGGTACAACAATAACAATAAGGGGGTGACACTATCAACAATAAGGGACTACACTAGTAATATTGGGACCTAACAAATAAGGGTTTGGGAATGGTAGGTATAGGAAAAACATAAATTATCATGCTCTCCATGAAGTTCAGAAATCCCTGAGAGAGCTTCGTTCTTCATGAATGAGTTTCTTGTAGCATTTACAAGAGTTTCATGTAGTGCTATAGGAATCCTGTAGCTGTTGGAATTGCTTGTAGCAATTACAGTTTAGAGAAAAAAAATGAAATTTTTATGCCTATATGAGAGGTGAAATGGATGAAGGGGTGTATGCTGGAGTGGTTCATGGAATGTGCAAGCAGAGGAGAAGGAGAAATGAAGAGAAAATGCTCCTCTGGATCCCAAAAACTATCTTTAATCAATAACGCGCAAAACAGAAAAACAAATAAGTGTATAGTTATTTTTCTTCTTTTTCCTTTTCTTTCTTTCCCTTTTTTTCTCTTTTTTTTTTTCTTTTTTTTTTTGAAGGCAAGTGGGTTGCCTCCATAGAGGTTTTCAAACCATAGGCCTTCCTTGGGCACCTTAGAGAGGTTTTCACCCAAGGATATTTTATACTCTATTTTTTTCTTTTCTCTCTTTCATTTTGCTCCAGGATTGCCTCATGGATGTTTTCAACCTTGCAGTTGGCCTAGGGCACCTCAGAGAGGTTTTCACCTATGCCTCTTTATTTTTTTTATTTTTTATTTTTTAGGATGGGGAGGCATTGGAAACTATGGATTTTTCCATGACAGACACCTCCATGTTTTTGTAATTTATAAATTCTGCCCTAGACAGTGGATTTTTGTAAACCTTAAGCCTGTAAACATTGACAAGTAAGGGAATTCCTTCCTTATATATGGTTTTGACTTGAACTACGCCATTGTCATAACATTTGTCCACTTTGTAGGGTCCCAAAAATCTTGTCATTAGTTTGCCTTTGAAATCCTTAAACCTTGAGTCATACAACAACGCCCAATCTCCTTCTTGAAAGGTCTTTTCCTTAATGTACTTGTCATGCCAGACCTTCCTTTGCAGCTGAATCACTTCTATGTGAAGGAGTGCTTGCATCCCAAAATCATCCAATCCATTTAATTGTAGAAACCTCTCTTGGTGGGCATTTTATATATCTACGTATAACTCAGCTGCCATCCTTAAGGTGTTGAACTCAAGTTCAATTGAAAGCAGAGATTTCTTGCCATAGACCAGGTCATAAGGAGTGAGTCCTGATGTTGTTTTCCAAGTAGTGTTGTAGGCCCAAGTAGCTTCTACCAATCTGTCTACCTAATATTTTTTTCTGTTGCTTACAACCTTGGTGAGGATATTCTCCAAGGCTATGTTGGTTACTTCCACTTGGCCATTTTCTTGAGGGTGGTAGGCAATGGAAATCTTATACTTTATCTTATGCCTCCTCAGAAGATTATCAATGAGACGAGATGTGAATTGTGCCCCCTGATCAATGACTACCTCTCTAGGGTATCCAAATTTGTAAAACACATTCTCTCTCAGAAATTCTTCTACTTTCTCCTTGATTGCTACCTTCACAGCTTTTGTTTCAACCCACTTTGTCAAGTAGTTAGTGTAGGCTATGATATACTTTTTCTAGCCAGATGGTGGATCAATATGTCCAATGAAGTCCATTCCCCACTTGTCAAATGACTCAAGAGACACCTAAGGGTGCAAAGGCATCTCATCCCTCTGTGTAGGTTTCCCCATCCTTTGGCACTGGTCGCACTTGCTAGTGTATATTTTGGCATCTTGGTAAAGGGTAGGCCAATAGTATCCTACCTGCAAAAATTTGAAGGCAGTCCTTTTCACAGAAAAGTGGCATCTACAAGGGCTATCATGACATGACAAGAGGATATCAAAAACTTCTTCCTCCCTCACACATCTTTTGAGAATTTGGTCAAGGCCTAGCCTGAAGAGATTCCCCCCAATCCATGTGAAAGGGATGCTTTTTCTAATGATCTTGCTTTTCTCCTTGAATGAGAGATCAAGAGGGAACTTTTCAGAAACCAAGTAGTTAGCTATGTCAGCGAATCATTGTGAGAGTGTTGAGATAGTGAAGAGATGTTCATCTGGAAATTGGGCATCCACCATTCCTTCTTTGTCTACAGATAGAGTTAACCTAGATAAAAAATCCTCAACAACATTCTCCTTTCCAGGTTTATCAACAATGGTTAGGTCAAACTGTTGTAATAGTAACAACCATATAATTATTCTAGTAGTAACATATGGTTTTTTAATTCAATATTTGATGGTTACATGGTTAGTGTCTACAAATTTATGATAACCAGTGACATAATGTCTAAATTTTTTTAAAGCATGGAAAATGGCTAACACCTCCTTCTCTCTGACAGTGTAATCATGAGTTCGGCCTTGGAAAAGTTCTTATTGATGAAATAGATTTCATAAGGTAATTTGTCTTCTAACTGCCCCAATTCTTCCCCCACATCTTTGTCTGATGCATCGGTATGGATGTGGAAAGGAAGAGTCCGATTTGGACCTCAGAGAATGGGGGAAGTAGTCTACTTTCCCTTAATGATCTCAAAATATTCTTGAAAAAGACTGGACCGAGTAAACTTATAATCCTTGGCCAACAAACCAAATAGTGGCGAGGCCAACTTGCTGATGTCTTTGATGAATCTTCTATAATAGCCAGCTAACCCCTAGAAAATCTCGACATCTCTCTGCTTTTGAGGAGAAGGTACCCTTTTGATGATGGCGATTTTGTTCGGGTCCACCTGTATTCCTGCTTGGGAGATTGAGTGCCGCAATAAAATTCCTTCTCTTTTCATGAATTCACACTTTTCTGGGCTCAGGGAGAGATGCATCTCAATGCACCTTCTCAACACTTTTCCCAAATTGGAGAGAGATTCTTGGAATTCATCCCCATAGGGTGTGAAATCATCCATGTAGATTTCAACTGAGTCATGGAATAACTTAGAGAAAATGCTCAAGACAACTCTTTGGAAGGTAGCTGGGGCATTGCACAACCGAATGGGTAGGACTTGGTAAGAGAAGGTACCCCAAGGGCAGGTGAAAGTAGTCTCATCCTGGTCTTCAGGGCTGATTTGGATATGGTTATACCCACTGAACCCATCTAAGAAGGAAAAGAACTTCTTTCCTGCAAGGCCATCCAGAACTTGGTCTATAAAGGGCAAAGGGAAATGGTCCTTCTTGATGGCTTTGTTGCTTTCCTTATAATCAACACATATTCACCATTTTCCATTCTTCTTCAGGACTAAGACAAGAGGAGATACCCACTCACTGCATAATATAAGATAAATGAAACTTGCATCCAACAATTTTTGTAGTTCTTCCTTGACTATGTCCTTTAGATTTGGATTCATCCTCCTTTGGGGTTGGCACACATGCTTGCATCCTTCCTTAATGTAAATATGATGTCTGCATACTGAGGGATGCACCCCTTTCATTTCCTTGTAATCACAAGAAAATGCATCTAGGTTTTCTTTCAGAAGATGGCATAACTGCTTTTCTTCTTTATCTGAGAGGTTTGAGTTAATTTTTAGAGATCTGGATGGGCCGAACTCCAAAGCCTTGGTGGTTTCAAAGGTTGAATCGACTGATTCAATTCCACCCAAGGGTGGCTTTCATATTCCTTGACTAGGTTTGCAAGCGGGTTGTTAGTGGGGGACTGGTTTTGAATGACATGGTTGATGAGTTCATCTTCATCAATCTAACCCCCTCTAAGAACAAATTCTATGGTAAAAATGGGGGTAGTGTTGTATACTTTATCTTCTTCATCCTCCAATCATATAGGTAGATCATGATCAATGGAAGGCTGGGCTGGAGGATATAATACCAGATGTTTAGACAAAGGCCCACTCTTAATAGTCATGTTTCTGTCCCAATGGTTGATATAAGAATCGATAGTGGCTAACCAAGGTATCCTTAAGATAGGAGGATATCCATTGAACTTGGATTTTGGTGGAAAAACTGGGAAATCTATAGGATACTCCCAAGAGTCAATTGAAACCATAACATCCTCAACAATTCCTTCTGGAGTTACTATGGACCGATCTGCAAGTTGCAGAACTGTTGTGGTTTTCCTCAAAGTCCCTTAGAGGTTGAGTTTCAACATTCCTTGGTCATAACATTGATGTCATCCTCGAGATCAATCATAGTAATGGGGACTATGACACCATCTATGTGCACATCTACAACTGGAATGCCAGGGTCTAGGTACTTTGGGAAGATCACCCTTCCCAAAATTAAGTCAGACAACTGTCCTACTACATTGATGGCAGGGGTGTCTTTATTCTTTCTTCCAGGTTTATTGAAGCACTTTTCCTTGATGAGCCAATTGTAAATAGGGACATCCTTAATTGCCTTGATAAGGGGTATCTTTACACACAAAATTTTCAGCTCTCCCAGAAGTCTGGTCTCCTCTCGGGTGTGCTGACTGGAGTGGATCAAGCACTCGAGAAAATGAGGTTTTTGGATTTGAGTGTTACTTTCTTCCTTTTCCTCCTCAACCTCTACAGGTGGAGATGGAGGGTGGTTTTTTGGGAGTACTCTTCCCAACCTGAGATTAATCTCATGTATCCCCACAACATAAGTTTGATAGGATGTCTCTCCACTATAAACCTGTTGTGCATGTCTGTTGTTCGGGTTCAGATTGGGTTGTGCATGCATCTGAGGTAGCTTCGGTGGAGCAACATGAGTAAGCTGAGGTTGAGGTTGGGGTGGGGGCATTAGAGTAGGTGGTTAATTATGTTGAGGCCTCTACCCTTGGGATGGGTTGTTCCACTTAGATTGTTGAGGTTGGGGTGGGGGCATTAGAGTAGGTGGTTGATTATGTTGAGGCCTCCACCCTTGGGATGAGTTGTTCCACTTAGATTGTTGAGGAACATACTGTTGAAATGGTTGGTTCACATGATAAGGATGATATGGAGGGTTGTAAGGCCAAGTAGGAAGTATAGGCCAAGATGGAGGAGTGGGGGTGTACCAAGATTGCATGGGTGCATTCTAATTATTGCGATAGTAAGAGTAAGTTGCACCTTGCATACCTTGTTGATATGACCTAGGGCCTTGAGGCCTTCTCTGGTTGATGAAACAAATTTTCTCTTGTCCTGCTTCCCCACCTTAATATATAGCTTTGAGTATAGGATAGTAGGGACACTTGTCTATGGCATGATTCTCCTCACAGACTAAGCAAGCATCTATGACATTTAATGGTTATTCATTTCTAGGGTGTTTTCTAGCACATCTAGGGAAAAATATAACCAGGGCCCTTTTTGCTTCCTCTTGCTTCCTCTTGAGCTGTATTGTGTCCATTTGAAAGGAAAAGGTGTGCATCATGTCACTCTTGAAGTCCTCCAACATATTTCCAATCTCATGCTTGATGGAGGTGGAAGAGGAAGGGGTATTGGTTGTACTTTGACTAGCTCTGCCTTTCTTCCTAGCTACCCTAGAATGGTTCCTGAAGACTGTTTTGATTGTCTCATAAGGAAGTTGGTATATATCTCCTCCTGATAACATATTGAGGGTTTCTATCACCTCCTCCCTTATCCCTTGGAGAAGTACTAGTTTAAGTGACCGGGATCAAGAGTACAATTGGCTCTCTTATAGTTTAACTGAAACCTCTCTTCATAGTCTTCTAGGGATTCATTAGGCTCTAAAGTCATCCTGAATATCTCATATTTAGTTTCCTTGGACCTATAGTAGTCCTTGTACTTGTTGTTGAAGTCCTCTTTCATCTGTACCCAGGTAGTGATGTTGTCCCTAGGTAGATCCATGAACTAGCGCAAGGCTGCATCCTTAAGGGTAGATGGGAATAGCTTCAGCTTTTGATCATCTGAGGCATAGTCATAGGTCCTACAAACAACAAAAAATTCAAACATGAATGTGTCAGGATATTCAGAGGTAAGTCCATGGAAGTGTGGAAGGACCGAAGGGCTAATGTTCTTCATTTTAGTTTCCCCATCTGCCTCTCTAATGGGAGAGGCTCCTCAGGCTTCAGTTTCAGCCATGGTTTGAATAGGTGAACCAGGTTCCTTAGTTGAAACAAAGATCTTATTCTTCTCCAATAGGTTCTTCAAAGTTTCCAGAAGGCTCACCTAAGGTGTGTTCAACCTCATAGCCACTGAAGAAGAGTGAAGGGTGACTATGTGGTGATGTGGGGGTTTTAGGTAAAAAAATTCCTTGAGTATCCCTACTCCTACGAGGCATGAAAATCATATTTTTTTGTATTTTTCCAATATTTTTGAAAAAACATGTAAAAGTAAAGCAGAAAATAATGCTAAAACAAAATCAAAGAATCTACTAGACACCTCCTCGATAACGACTCCAAAAAGTTATGAGCCTCAGTATTGCAACAAGAATGTTGCAACTACCGAGACTACTAACTTTAATTATCAACCCGGGGTTCGTACAAACTTAAGAGGTATCAAAACTATGTGTGCAACATACAACATGTCATTATTTGGTTGATATGATGTAATGGAGGCAATTTCATGAAATCAAAGAAATTTGCTAAATAAATCACTTATTCAATGGAGATTAACCTGATCACACATCAATTTCGAATTTCATGCATAACACATAATCTCTTCTACAATTAATTGTCACATGCGGAAAGAATAGAAGCGATAGCACATCAAATCATCACACACATTAACACAGTATGTATGGGGAAAGCTTATAGCTGAAAACCCCTCAGCTATTCTATATATTATAATGGAGAGAACATGCAGCAATACATAGCACAATACTCCTCACAAGTACTTAGTACTATCTCCCAAAGCTACACAAAAACTAGCTTGGTTTTGAACAAGTCACAGGTTCAAAACACACCCACTAATTTCCCTTCCTCTATTGCGCAATCAAGGCTGGTCTAAATAGAGATCCAAGTTCGAATCTCACTGGCTCCAACTGCGCAATTTTCATTGGTAATTTCCTCCAAGTGTGGTGCAAATATCATGCACAACTAATGTCGCAACTGATAGCTAACTCAACCCTTTCATCTACCTCTTTCACTTGTCGCCACTGAACTGTCCATGCACTGAGTTAAAATGATGTGTTCTTTAGTTGAATAATGAGTTAATAATTTTTGAATTAAATAATATTTAATTCACACAACTCATCTCTAGTGTATTAGCCAGTTAAACTAAATACAACTAGTTCAACTAGTTAACCAAAACACCACCTCCATTAACTGTCGCATCAACTCCACCGAACTCCGCCACTTGAGCTCTAACTGAAGTCAACCATGCATTAGCTCAACTAACCCATAGGAAAAGCGTAAATCCTTCTGGCAGCTGCATGCCCCACCTCTGGGGGTCAAACTAAAGTGCTCCAAAAGAGTAAACTGAAGTTTAGAGTCCAAATATTATTAAGGGTAAATAATATTTGACTGTTCTATTTTTAGCCCGCCAGTCTAAAAATAGACTTCGACCTAAATGCTAAAAATAGAGATCCATCTATTTTTACCAACATGACCAATCCTCCAAGAATAGCATACTGCAGCTCCCGGTCCATGATCCATATGTCTAAAAATAGACATAGTCTAAAAATAGACTTTTAGACAAAAATCACATGTGTGGTCCCCACCTAGTTTAGGTGATCACTTTCCAACTAGGATCAGGAAAGATGTTTCAGGAGGCCTCCTTCACTGTTTCTTGTTGCCATTTTCAACACTCCCTCTCAACAAGAAAGGACTGTCTTTGCATGCGACATGCAACTCCATGCATTAGCCCTGCAACCTTCACAAGCGCCATGCAACTCCATGCATCTGCTCTGCAACTCCTCTAAAACTGAATAGGCTCCAAACAACTCAATCAATCTGATGCATCTAGCATCTATCATCAAAGTCTTCGATTCTTCTTGACCTTCCCATGTCATCAGGAACCAGCTAGCATTTGGTGAACTCTTGCACCCATGCACTCTGCACTTGTAGCATCGACTCGATCCAGCGCTCTAGTATCGACACTTGTCCTTTGAATCCTTTTCCTCAGCGCAGCATCCAACTAATCTTTGCCATCCTTGTTGCCTTGTGGGCACCTCATAGCCAGGGTCAATCCATGATATCCACACCATCTCATGAATCTGCCCAGAAATCTCCTCGTGGGATTAATCATGCATGTCACCCCACCTCATACCTGGTGGTATAGCTGCATGCACTCCCTCTGCCCGTCTGGCACGAAATTTCTCTGCATGAGTGGTCTCTTCCACTCCATGATCCTCTTGTGGCTGCTCCACATCCCGAGGTTCACTATCACCTGCATGCAAAACCCGCTCCCTCTCAAGCTCCAATTGCATGTCTTTCTCGCCTGCATGCAACACTTGCTCCCTCTCAAGCTTCAGTTGCATGTCTTTCTCCTACTTCCCAACAATAGGAAGCTCCGTAGACATCCCATCTACTTCAAGTCTGTAGAGATTCTTTGCCTGAATCCCAACCTTCTTGACTTGTCCCGTTGCCTTGTGCCAAAGGAAAACTTTTCCTTCTCTGAAGACAACTTCATACCCTTTATCCTCTAACATTGCAACTGAGATCAAATTCTTTGTTAGACCTGGTACATGCAATACATCTTGTAAAAGAATGAGTTTACCTGACTCCCTCTGAAAGGTTATGGTACCAATGCCGGTCGCATTGTATCGTCCACCGTCGCCCAACTCAACATGCATATGGAGACCTTTCTCCACCAAGTCACTGAAAAGATTTGCATCTCCCGTCATGTGAAAGGAAGCGCCACTATCAATATACCACCCCGATCCCAATGCACTAGACAACATGCATGCGATCAATGAGAAGTCCAGCTCAAATTGCGAGGCAAGAGCCTCACCAGCTGCAGCTCCAGCAGCTTGCTTGTTCTTCTTCTTCTTTGGGCAATTCGTGGCGTAATGTCCATGATCGTGACAGTGAAAACACTTCACTTTGGACATGTCACGCTCTTTACCATCTGCACCGGATTGAGAAGCCTTCTCCTTTCCCTTCCCCTTCCTTGCTTTGGCAGCCAAAGCGCAGTCTTCTTCATCAGACGCCTTTGATGAAGATCTGTCCCTGGTAGTCCTCCTGATATCCTCTTGCATGAGATCCAACCACAGTCGCTCCCATCCCGGAAACTTATCCTGACCATTGACACTATCCTGATAGGAATGCCAAGCCTTCGGAAGACCAAGGAGAGCTAGGTCAACCAAGTCCTCATCCTCAACAGTCACCCCCACACTTCCCAGCTCATCTCTGCACTGAGTGAACTTCGTGAGGTATTTTGCGATGTTGTCGCCTTTCTCCATCTTGATGTTCCTGAGTCTATCTTTGAGCACTAGCTTCCTTTGGTCGCTCTTGCTTTGGTATAGATCCGTCAAAGATTTCCAAATCAAATATGGAGAAGCCTTTCCATGAAGGCTGGATACAATGTGATCCTTTACGCCCTCCAACAGAATCCTTCGACATTTTGCTTGTTTCTTTCGCCAGGCCTCCACAACAACAACATCATTAGAAGTAGGCTTTGGAATCTCTTTCTCCACGAATTCCAACAGCCCATTATCATCTAATATAGCCTCCATGCGGTCCTTCCATGCAACATAATTCGAACTGCCTTCCAAGGCATATTGATCATAAGCTAGTTGAAAGAGAGTTAGCATGGGCACATAAGACACAAATATGCAAATTGAATTTCACCACAATTTGATAACTCAACCGCTCTAGATCATGAGAACAAATTATTTCTAGCACAGAGATCGACTGCAAGGGGAATTTACCAGACCTTTCACTTTCCGAAGAAAGATGAATCCGGAGGCTACCTAGCGATATCACGAGGCCTAATCAAATAAGTTTGCAATAACCATAATAGATCTGCGACAATTAATACAAAGCTCGATACCATGTAGAAATTTGCTGAATAAATCACTTATTCAATGGAGATTAACATGATCACACATCAATTTCGAATTGCATGCATAACACATAATCTCTTCTACAATTAATTGTCACATGCGGAAAGAATAGAAGCGATCGCACATCAAATCATCACACGCATTAACACAGTATGTATGGGGAAAGCTTATAGCTGAAAACCCCTCAGCTATTCTGTATATTAGATGGAGAGAACATGCAGCAAATACATAGTACAAACTCCTCACAAGTATTCAGTACTATCTCCCAAAGCTACACAAAAACTAGCTTGGTTTTGAACAAGTCACAGGTTCAAAACACACCCACTACTTCTCTGCCTCTATTGCGCAATCAAGGCTGGTCTAAATAGAGATCCAGGTTCGAATCTCACTGGCTCCAACTGCGCAATTTTCATTGGTAATTTCCTCCAAGTGTGGTGCAAATATCATGCACAACTAATGTCGCAACTGATAGCTAACTCAACCCTTTCATCTACCTCTTTCACTTGTCGCCACTGAACTGTCCATGCACTGAGTTAAACTGATGTGTTCTTTAGTTGAATAATGAGTTAATAATTTTGTGAATTAAATAATATTTAATTCACCCAACTCATCTCTAGTGTATTAGCCAATTAAACTAAATACAACTACTAGTTCAACTAGTTAACCAGAACACCATCTCCATTAACTGTCGCATCAACTCCACCGAACTCCGCCACTTGAGCTCTAACTGAAGTCCACCATGCATTAGCTCACCTAACCCATAGGAAAAGCGTAAATCCTTCTGGCAGCTGCATGCCCCACCTCCGGGGGTCAAACTGAAGTGCTCCAAGAGAGTAAACTGAAGTTTAGAGTCCAAATATTATTAAGGGTAAATAATATTTGACTGTTCTATTTTTAGCCCGTCAGTCTAAAAATAGACTTCGACCTAAATTCTAAAAATAGAGGTCCATCTATTTTTACCAACATGACCAATCCTCCAAGAATAGCATACTGCAGCTCCCAGTCCATGATCCATATGTCTAAAAATAGACATAGTCTAAAAATAGACTTTTCGACAAAAAATCACATGTGTGGTCCCCACCTAGTTTAGGTGATCACTTTCCAACTAGGATCAGGAAAGATGTTTCAGGAGGCCTCCTTCACTGTTTATTGTTGCCAATTTCATGAAATCAAAGCCTAAAATAATTTCAGAAATGGAATCATTTCTTTGAAAAGAAATAAATCCTACTCAAGAACGACAATTTGTAATTGAAATCCTAAGAGCATGAATTCAAATAAAAATACCTAATCTAATTTGTGAAAATGAATGTCGTAAGTGGTGTTTATTCTTCCTCAATCATGTATTTAGATCCTAGGGGTCATGATACAAGCCTAAGAGACAAAACAAAACCTTTGGGAGCAAATCTGGTCGGGTTTACACATGCTACAAGAGTGCTACAGGCAACTCTATTTTTGCTACAGGCATATCTGTTTTGGAAGTAACTCACTGAATGAATAAGTAAATCAAATGAAAATGGGGTGGGACAATTTTTTTTATTAATTATGATGTTTTAGGTCTCCATTCCAAGTGGAATCACTCAAAAATACCCCTATTCACACATGCTAAAAAATAACAGAAAATTACTACTCTAAATCTGGAAATTCAAGAACTAGTGAGATAGTTAATCTATCAAATGCCTAACCTAATCAAGTGAAAACGAAATGGGGTAATTTTTTATTATCAAATTTAACATTAGTATGACCTAAAACAATTGGAATCAAGTCAAATGGATCTCATTAACTCCTAAAAAATAACACAAATTTACTACTATTTTGCTACAAGGCATTTCCACAAATCTTATATTCATGAACTAGTAACCAAATCCAAGTAGCTTAATGATTAAGATGAAATTCCAAAGTTATTCTAAGGATGAATAATTCTTTTGAACCTATAAAAAACCTACAAAATAACTCAGTTAAATCATCTAACTCAATCATACAACAAGAAAAAGAAACAATACTAAATACAGAAATATGCAAAACATAAATAAGAGATGTATGTGAATAAGAAGTGAAAAGAACATAATGAAATTGTGAAAAAGGGCTCCGAGGCTCTTGGGATGGCCAATATCGAGGAGGAATCAGAGTCCTATAGAAGAAACCAAGCCTTAGAATCTAAAAATGGCACTAATCTTCATTATTGAATCAATCCAAGTACATCACTACAGGAAAATAAAGTGGAGCTGCCAGAAAACAAGTTTTCTCCGCAATAAGACTAAACAATACATGCCTATAGAGGCCAATTCGAATTGGTACTTATAGAAAATGATGAGGAAGCATTCCCCTTGAAAGGAGGAATATTTCCCCACCAAAATCCCTCAAATAGTGGATCTAGTTCCCAACACTAGGAGTTTGTAGTAAATGACAGGGAACACATTCCTAGATTTCCTCAATCATCGAAGTTCTAGAATCTCTCCAGAATTTCTCAATAATTTTTTGATATTTTTTTCATTTATTTTCAAATATTGATCCTCCATTAGTAGGGAGCAAGTCCCTAAATTATCTCCTTCTCCAAATCTTCATAATCTGCCCAATATTCTCACAATATTCTACAAAAATAAATAATATTAGACACAAATATGCAATTATCTTTAAGCCTTCCTAAGAACATATTAAAGCATAAAAAACATTATTAAGTGTAGAAGGAGATATTTAATATATCTTTTATGTCCCTAATAGGGGTGATATGGGCCTTAATTTATGTCTAATTTAGAGGCCCATCAATGAGCACCTTGTTGGAAATACTAAGAGGGGGGGTGAATCAGTATTCATTTCAATTAGAGCATTAGTTAATATTCAATTATTATCAGTGTTTGTACAATGAGATGATAACCCCAACAAACAATAAGACACAAATGGAGTTTACAAGGTACAAGCCCACTCCAGAACTAAAAAACCACCTAATGCTTTTCTAATAATTCTTTAATATTCAACTCCAATTGAAAATAAAGCTCCAACTTCCTAGAATCTAGAAAAGAATTCTTCTTTAGCTCCCACTGGATGGATGCTCCAACGCCCGAGATTCTTTAGTAGTCAATTGAATGGATGCCCCAACACCCAATGAGCTACAACTCACCCTAGCACCATCCTACCACCCTATAGAAGAATAAAAGAAGAATGGGCTCTTGTACCAGGGAAAACGGTCCACTTTACAATGGTATAGAATGATGCAGAAGAAGAAGATATACTAGACCATAACCCCAACTTTGACACAACCACCTAATGATGATCCTAGACCTCCCAACACTGCCTCTTCAACCCTTGGTAGATAGATACTAGTACAATTTGTACAATAATGTATTTACAATGACTAAGTACAATGATACCTTTACAATGATTGTATGTAGTGTTGCCCACTTGAAGACTTCATATGATGAACTTCTTGCTGCTGTTATGCACCTTGGTTGCTGCTCTTATCATGCTACCCTCACATGCATATTTCTTTGATTTTTAAAGTAGGAAATTACGGTGCCCTAACCTTGACAACACATGATCTAGCTTTTTATTGCCTTCTGGGAGCTCGATATTGAATCTGGTGTATCTCTGTCATTTCAGATCCTCAATATCTGATTTTTGGTCTTGTAGTAGTCCTCTGAGTCATATTTCCAATGCCACAGGTCTGACCCAATTTGGATTCTTGAAGAGAGAGTTATACCCAATCTCTCACAATGCCCTAATTATGGACTGTTTCAGAAGAACGCACTTGTACAACGTGCCATGTCTCACTGTTTCTTCATTTGTTTCTGAAATTGATAGAGCGAAAATTATAGACTGTGCACTATCCATCACTTTTTACAGCATTCCAATCCGATACTCAGAGAGAGAGTTATGACGATTTTACCAATGTCACTTCTTTGAGATGAATTTCAGGAGCCTGCAAAAACCCTTACTTCCACAGATCATATCTCCAAAAATGTTGCACAACTTGATCTTAAATTTTTACTACAGCTTCCTCAGGATTTTAGCTTCGCTTCATAAAAATTTCAGCTTCTGAGCCTTCGTAGAAAAAACGTTAGAGCGAAAATTCCACGATGACCTGTTTCAAATGGCCGAATCCCTTGCATAAGGAGGAAATGAAGATCACAATTTATATGAATGCTTAAGTTGAGAGGGGCTTCAACAAGTGAACGTGGGAGGGATTTTAGGAGCTTAAAATATTAATTATGAATTTTCAATGACCCATGCCCCAACCCCATGGGGTTTTAGCCCACTAACTGGGGGTACAAACTTCAAACATGAATATCTCTCAAACCATGAAGAATTACATGGCGTGCCATATATCAACGGAAACATCTCGACAAGTAGAAACCATCAAAAGCATTATTGACCTAGAATATATTAATTTGGTAGGTAAAAATTCCCATGCAATATTGGGTTAGCCCCTGGTGCTGCTTGGGTTGACATCAATGACAACCGCTGATCAACAATCTCCCCCTTTGGCATTGATGGCAACACAAGTACTCCCCCTATGATCATGAAACCTCTTCCTACAACATTCTCTCCCCCTTTGACATCAATGGAAAAGGGTAACTCCCCCTGAAACACAACCATCCTGCAGACCTGTACACACTTCCACTCCCCCTGACACACAACCGTCCTGCAGACTTGTAATCTAATGAGAACTTGGGAGAATCCCAAGCTTTTGACGAAGATATTCAAATGCTTCACGAGGTAAAGGTTTAGTGAAGATATCAGCAATTTGTTCTTTTGTACAAACATACTCAAGTTTTATATTCTTTTCAGCGACTTGTTCTCTAACAAAATGATATTTGATCGGAATGCGTTTTGTTTTTGAATGCATGACAGGATTCTTGGAGATGCTGATGGCACTAGTGTTGTCATAGAATATGGGAATAGGCTCACTGAATTGTACTTGAATATCTTGCAAAGTTTGTTTCATCCAAAGGACTTGAGTACAACATGATGCTGCTGCAATGTATTCTGCTTCCGTTGTAGATAACGAGATTGAAGTTTTCTTTTTGCTCAACCATGATATGAGACAACCACCTAGATAGAATGCTGCTCCACTAGTACTCTTACGATCATCAACGCTTCCTGCCCAATCTGCATCTGTAAAGTCTTGAATAATGAGATTGTTACCCTTGGGATACCACAAGCCATATTCTTTTGTGCCCTTTAGATATCGAAGAATTCTTTTGACGGCAATAATATGTGATTCTTTTGGTGCTGCTTGGAATCTTGCTACTTGTCCAACTACTTGCATAACATCTGGCCGAGAGGCTGTTACATATAGAAGACTACCAATCATAGATCTGTACAACCTCTGATCCACATCCTTAAGATGAGTCGTCTATGCTCAATTTGCAACTTGTTACCATCGGAGTAAGGACGGGTTTGCAATCTTCCATGTTGAATTTCTTGAGCATTTCCTTGATGTACTTGGCTTGACATATAAATATTCCTTTCTCTTGCTGAGATATTTGAAGCCCTAAGAAGTATGTCAGCTCACCAAGTAAAGACATCTCAAAATCACTTTGCATCTTTGTAGAAAATTTCTTACTTAGTCGATCATCATTGCTACCAAATATTATATCATCCACATATACCTCAACAATTGTTAAATTATCTTTATCTATTTGTACATAAATATTGCTATCAATAGTACCTTTCTTGAACCCTTGTTGACGTAGATATCCATCAAGACGAGCATACCATGCTCTGGGAGCCTGCTTGAGACCATATAGAGCCTTCTTTAACTTGCAGACATAGTCTTATTTTTGTGATAGTAGAAAACCTTCAGGTTGTTCGATGTAAAATTCTTCTTCTAATTCTCCATTCAGAAATGCTGAATTAACATCCATTTGGTAGACTTTGATTTTTCTTGAACATGCATAGGCAAGAAACATTTGGATGGCTTCCATTCTGGAAACTGGTGCAAATGTTTTGTCGAAATCAATTCCTTCCTGATGCCCGATCCTCCTTCTTGTTGACATTTGCTTCTCTATGCATATATCAACAATACACTTCAACGCCTTTGGCCCTATTAAATTTTAAATCTGGCACTCTATAAACTAAGCAGAAACTTTGAAAATTCCTAATACATCTATGGTTATGTAACCATAATATAAAACCTTCCTTCTTAACAGTCCATTCAATAATTTCCTTCGTTCGGTGATCTACTTCAATGCTTGGTTTTAAATTTCATTTATCAAATTCATAGAATTTGATTAATGAAATAAATGAGAGATTTTAAAATTCTTCAATAAAATGCTAATCCTTGTAGCAACGTTACAAGCCCGTTGTAATAATGAAACCACCCTTACAGCCTTATCAACGTCTCTCATCACGATCACACCTTCAAAGCATCATATGTGTCCTCGGAATCGATACCAAATCTGGGCTTTGTACAACACATAAAATATAACAAAACCTTGGAATTTAACTCTGACCCATTAACGTTAATCCTCAACTATCACCATAATACTTCGGGTCCCACAAGCCACGTACCTTGGTTATATATCGAGCAGATCCAACGATCCGTATGGCGTCGCACCTCGACTGTTGATCGAATGGACGCAAATGGATATCGCAAGAGTTTAAAGACCGGGCGTTAGCACGCGATATAAACGGTTTTGGAAACCCGCCTTATGCCACGCGTCCTCCAACTAATGGGATCGCGTTTTTATTTCAAATTCCACTTACTGCTTTTGAATCACGCAAAAACCATAAGCTGCTTCCAGAATCCGCCTTCACCATTCATTCTTAATTCATGGTTCTGCCTCCAGTTGAGGGTTCCAGCTTAACTTCCGCTTTCAATAATGATTCGTGGCTTTGCTTCGATAATTCCATTATATGAGCAAGCCCCATGCTTTCCACCTCCTGCCACTATAACCAAACAAAAATGAATCTAATTCAATCAATTCAATCAATACAATCAAGCAGAGTTCAACGCAGATTCGACATGCTCCGGATAGCATCCCCTACATCCGTCCTCAAGGACCAAGATTATGCTTCAGCTGTGCCAAATTACTGTGTGTGCGTTCACATTTCTAAAATGTGTGCATTCAGAGCAACATTGGGGTTATAAATTCAGGAACCTCAACCATCCTACATCACGGTTTGCATTTTACTAAGGCTCGATAGAACTAGGTCTTGCCGCATCGGCCATAATTGTGACAGAGGTCGTCCTCAATTCAATTCACATCAGGATATCAACATGAGTGTCGATTTCGTCAATGGCATACAACGTATATTCAACCATTAATTTTATAGTTTCTAATTGAACCCTACAGTCCACTACACAAAGTTTAAATAGCCCACATAAATTCAATTATCCATCATGTATATATATCACACCGAATTGAAATAAACAAACATTCAATCAGAGTCAATTTCTCCATTATATATTTACATGAACTTACAAATTCTTGACATGCCAGATCTTCAGTTTGGTGGCCTCCTACTCTACCTCCGAGCAGTTCTCTACCTCTCAACCCTTCTAAACTCTTCATGATTACATTTATACCAAAATGGATGACTTGAATCGATTCAGGTCTCCAAACAGCTCAGCAAACTCTTAACATTCCCAATTCCTAAAATTAGACTCGATAACTGAACTGATCCTAAATTGACTCATACCACTGGCTGTCTCTTCATATTCCTTACTTAACTGATTCTCTCATGTTCTCAAATGACTTGAGAACAATTACAATTCCCTACCATGTTTATTCAAAATACTAATATTTACATGAAACTTTGAAAACATAAGACCCCCCTAGGTCTTATAAAAGTACAAGTATTTCTAGAGCCTAATGCCCCTGCATCAGACTCCCAAGCTTCAAATTATTCATGATCTCCAGATCATGTGTCTTTGATCTCTGCCTCCCAGATCCCATACTCTGTTTTTCTGCTGTTCATCAGCTGCATCATCCTTCAATTGCATTTCTCCAGGCCTCCAAATCTTGTTCTGCAATCTTCCCCCAACTATGCTTTCACAATCTGCCTTTGTCTTTATTTTTCTGAAACTCTCCTGCTTTCCTGCTGCTGTCTGTTGCTCCTGAGTCACTCTCATCATCAGCTCCCTGATGTCTTCAATTTATTTGTTTAGCCTATCTTCTAGCTGGAAATTTCCTTGCCCATTGCTGCCTTTAAACTCTGTTGTTTTCAATATTACTGCTGTCACTGTCTTCAAAATTCTCGATGTGATTGTTTTTTCTTTTGCAGATGTCATTCCCCATGTTGATTTAGCTGTCACCATGGGTGTTGCTGATACCAATGTTGCCTCCACCCAAACATCTTGAATATCCTTTGAGATATCTCCCTCTTGCATAAATTTTCACAGTAAACAATCCAACCATCCTTTCTGTGTTTGTCTTACATCTTTAGTATGTTGTAAGTTAAACCCAAAATTTTCTCCTTCTTCATGGGAAGTCTTCAGCAATTGCCTTTCACCTTCTTGATGGATTCTGGCAATCCAACCAAGTGATTTAAGCTTTGATTTATCCTCTTCTGTCAGCATAGAATGCTAATTCTTCTTTACTGCAGCAGTTTTTAAAATCTGTCCATCGATTCTTTCTTGTACACTCATACCATCCATATGCTGAAATATGGCTTCAGCATCTTCATCACTCTTCCTCACTTCAACAGCTTCTAAAATTTGCTCTTCAGGCTGGCTTTGGCCCATCCAACTAGCCAACTCTTCTATGTCAACTTCCAACTGTTGTTCTTCCTCCTTCTCTGTATTATTAACACAAGGATCATCATCAGTAAAGTTCCGAGGCTTAAATATATTTTTTTCCTCTGACAACACATCAGTATGTTGTTCAAAACTCTCCTTTAATTCCTCTGCCAGCATCTCAGTATGCTGACCTGCATTCCTCATGAGACTGTCAGCTAGTCTCCTCTTCCTTTCAACATCTGGTCCATGGATGCTCTTTTGCTGTGATTCATCAAAATGAACTCCTTCATTTTTCTGAATCATTTTCTTCTTATCCTCTGTTCTTTGATTGTCATTCATGACAATTCTTTTTTCCTGATCCTTCAGCAATTTCTCTCGTGCATAGGTCCTCTGCTTCTCCCATTCTCTTCTTTGGAAGTCCAACCTCCTATACAACTCAACAACTTCAATAGGAGTAGATTTCAGGAACCTTACACAATCCTTTATGCCTCTGCTTGTCTTTAACCAATCCTCTACTGATCCTTCTCTCTCAACTTCAACATTCTGCTGGATATATCCATTTGACTCTTCTTTCTTCACCTCTCCCTGAGATCTCACTATCTCAGCATCGATCTGAACAGGTTTTAGATTCAATGTCTCCTCTTGATCAAAAAACTCTAAAGCTTGTCCATCTTCTAGCGATGTACTTGCAAACATACACAAATTTTTAGTTTTCAAATCACAAGACCTTTCGGTCTTGGCTGCTCCCTCAAGAACTTACTCTTGAACAAGTCTGCACATGGAATCTTCAATTTCCATCCTTGCCTCAAGAACTCTGGGTTCTCCTTCCTCTGTGGAGTCTGCCATCACTTCACATTTGTCAGACTCAAAAACCCAAGTCCTTACATCATATGGACTTGTCCAATAACTCAGGAAATCCTCAATGAATTCCTCTTCAGCAAGACAAGATTCTTGCTACCTCAAGTCTTCATCATGTCCCACAAGATCTCTTGTAGATCTCCACTCTTCATCTGTGCTTTGTTCTGCTTCACAAGCAGAAAATTATTCTTTCAACTCAACTGCTCTGAGTTCTTCTCTCAATAAGGCAATCTTATTTTGCCTCAACCTCAACTGTAATGGTTTCCAATCTACTCTCTTTTTCATGAGCCAACCAACTCTCTGGCTTTATTCTATCATTCTCTCCAGTTTAAAAACCTGCTATGTAATCTCAATTATCTCTTTCTACCATTCTTCATCAGTGGAATTCTTCCTCATGCCATTTGCTTTGGAATATTCTTTATTTCTTCTGTTGTGGCCCCTCTCAGAACCTCTGAAATCTCTGTTGTGGCTATCAATAGCCATTGTCTCCTACAAGCTGCACTAAGCCTTTGCAACAACAAGCTCTCTTGCTGCAACTTATCTCACCAATATCTTCCTATGGATCTGACTTTTGGCAAATACTGGTCCCCTGTCTGCTGGAACCTTCTGAGCACTCTCTTCTGCTCTTCCTAGGCTTCAATCTGCAACTTTTCTCTCATCTCATCCAACCTCTGTTGGGAATTATTCCAGGTTCTGCCACACTTCATCTCCACTCAGAGTCCCTTTCTTGACTCTTCTATCACTGCTCTCAAAGCTGTGATCTGCTTCTGCTGAGAAGTCTTCAATTTTCTGCACTCTAACTTCTGCAAACAATCCTTCAACCAGAGTTAGACATTGCTAGTTTTCTCTTGAGAACACTGCAATTGTCCTCTTTATCCAGCCTCTAGCTGAATACCAGGCTCACTGCCTTCACTATCAAGCTTTGTTTGTACCTTCTGCAACCACAATTCTGCAAACACCAAATACACATCAGATTTAAAATTATTCTCCTATAAGATTTCTACATGATCTTGTCTTCCACTCACTCTACAAATCCTGTTCACTGTGCTCTGTGTACTTTTCTTATCGTATCTTGGGATCTGATCTTCCCCTTTCAAATCTGTAATTACTCTTCAACAGATTTAGAACTTCAATTTTTCTCCATTCTCTCATCACACAAACTGTATCTCTGCATGTTGCAATTTCATCAGTTTCCACAAGTTTGGTTTCTTTGCATTCACCAAACTTGGAATTTTTCAAAAATATTTATTCCAAATCTGATACCACTTGATGCCCGATCCTCCTTCTTGTCGACATTCGCTTCTCTATGCATATATCAACAATACACTTCAATGCCTTTGGCCCTATTAAATTTTAAATCTGGTACTCTATAAACTAAGCAGAAACTTTGATAATTCCTCATACATCTATGGTTATGTAATCATAATATAAAACCTTCCTTCTTAACAATCCATTCAATAATTTCCTTCGTTCGGTGATCTACTTCAACGTTTGGTTTTAAATTTCATTTATCAAATTCATAGAATTTGATTAATGAAATAAATGAGAGATTTTAAAATTATTCAATATAATGCTAATCCTTGTAGCAATGTTACAAGCCCGTTGTAATTATGAAACCACCCTTACAGCCTTATCAACGCCTCTCATCACGATCACACCTTCAAAGCGTCGTATGCGTCCTTGGAATCGATACCAAATATGGGCTTTGTACAACACATAAAATATAACAAAACCTTGGAATTTAACTCTGACCCATTAACGTTAATACTCAACTATCACCATAATACTTCAGGTCCCACAAGCCACGTACCTTGGTTATATATCGAGCGGATCCAACGATCCGTATGGTGTCACGCCTCGACTGTTGATTGAATAGACATAGATGGATATCGCAAGAGTTTAAAGAACGGGAATTAGCACGCGATATAAACGGTTTTGGAAACCCGCCTTATGCCACGCGTCCTCCAACTAATGGGATCGCGTTTTTATTTCAAATTCCACTTACTGCTTTTGAATCATGAAAACATATTTGCTTCTGAGTAGTAGCCTTCTTTGACCATTTTTAATTCGTGAGGTACGCATAAGTTCAGGGTTCCAGCTTAACTTCTGATTTAAATAATAATTCGTGGTGTTGCTTGGTAATTCCATTATACGAGCAAGTCCCATGCTTTCTACCTCCTGCCACTATAACCCAATGAAAATGAATTTAATTCAATCAATTCAATCAATACAATCAAGCAGAGTTCAACGTAGATTCGTCATACTCTGAATAGCATCCCCTACATCCTTCCTCAAGGACCAACATTATGCTTCAGTTGTGTCAAATTACTGTGTGTGCGTTCACATTTCTGAACTGTGCGCATTTAGAGCAACACTGGGGTTATAAATTCAAGAATCTCAACAATGATACATCACGGTTTGCATTTTACTAAAGCCCGATCGAACCAGGCTTTTCCGCATCAGCCATAGTTGTGATAGAGGATGTCCTCAATTCAATTCACATCAGGACATCGACATGAATGTCGATTCTATCAATGGCATACAGAGTATATTCAACCATTAATTTTATAGTTTCTAATTGAACCCCATAGTCCACTACACAGAGTTTAACTAGCCGACAAAAACTCAATTATCCCTCATGTATATATATCACATAGAATTGAATTAAACAAACATTCAATCAGAGCCAATTTCTCCATTATATATTTACATGAACTTACAAATTCTTGACAAGCCAAATCT
The DNA here is from genome assembly GCA_034641835.2 of Pinus albicaulis. NCBI lineage: Eukaryota > Viridiplantae > Streptophyta > Pinopsida > Pinales > Pinaceae > Pinus > Pinus albicaulis. The sequence goes on from CM076584.1 coordinate 440,372,901, forward strand.
TCAGTTCGGTGGCCTTCTACTCTGCCTCCGAGCAATTCTCTACCTCTGACCCTTCTAAAATCTTCATTATTACATTTATACCAAAAAGGATGACCTCAATTGATTCAGGTCTCCAAACAGCTCAACAACTCCCAACATTCCCAATTCCTAAATTTAGACTCAATACCTGAACTGATCCTAAATTGACTCATACCCTTGGTTGTCTCTTCATATTCCTAACTTAACCAATTCTCTCATGTTCTCAAATGACTTGAGAACAATTGCAATTCCCTACCATGTTTATTCAAAATATTAATATTTACAAGAAATTTTCAGAACATGGGACCCCCTATGTCTACTGAGATACAAAGTGTTTAATTGTTCCTAATGCCCCTGCATCAGACTTCATGTATTTTGACAAACCCTAGTTGCATAATAACGGTGAAATGTTTGGTATGAATAGTCTTACTATGGTAAACACATTTCTTTTTAAGTGTTAATTTCACCATGATTCCCAAATACGTCTGAGCAGGTCACCACATATCTGTCTGCACATGGTTACAAGGTTACAGAGCTATGTGTGAATATAATTTGAACAATAGGAGTAGCATAGTGACTTGCTATTAGGGACATTTGGATGTCCCTTCATGATATGGAGGGAAATCTCAACATCCTGCTTTATTGTGATGACTTGCCCAAGATGTCCTTTTGACATCCTCTTAGCTGGGGTCATCTAAAGGATGTCAAACGAATGGACCCTACATCACAGGGATGCCAAAAAATGAGAGAACAATGAGAGCTTGAGTCATAGGGACATCAAATAGACTGATAGGATAGGATTTTTTTAAATAACTAAATGTTGTAGTAGTGGCTTGATATGGGTATATCAGGAATCAATTTTGGAAATTGAGGTGTTAAATTAGGAAGTTGAAATGAAAGTCATTTTCATCTTTAAAAGCATATGCATCCCTACAAGGATGAAATATCTTCCAAATAATAAAGTATCTATTATTATCATCTCTCTCTTCTATATGTTCACGTTTCTATAAAAAATTGATATGATATTAGAATTTGGAAATCAGAGTGTGCATTTCATGGCATCTAGAGAGGTAGTGTGTGGTTTGGAGCACAAACAGCTTATATTTTTAATTCAAATTTATAAAGGAGCAGACATTTTACTTCCTAGATGATAGAAAAGAGGGAACATAGTTTCAAAAGGTTAAAGCTCAAAGCTTGTGAAAGAATTTAATTAAAAGAAAAAATTACACCACTGAGAATGTGAGAGAACAACATTGTTGTAGCATAATTAAAAAGAGCTAAACATACATAAAGTAATGCTTACAAATGCTGAAGATAAGAAAGTCCAGTCCTGGTGCTAGCACAGTGTCAGAAAGGGGAGGCTGCCCTCTATTTTTGGCTATGTGGTTTGTGACAATATGTGAAGCTTTTGTTCAGATTTGAAGATTGCAGTGAGTGAGTACATGTATTATACTCTACAACTATTCTACCAGTTTATACTCTACAGCTATTCTACCACCATCCTTTTCTTTATACTATTTTATTATACTCTACAACTATTCTACCACCATCCTTTTATTTTCTCAGAAAGCTAATCGTATCTCCAAGGGATGGATCCTATTGGCCTCAGTTTCAGTCATTTCCTAAATCTGATTTTCCCTCCTTGAGATGTTCTTCAATCTCCAACTGTTCCACTATTCATCCTCTTCCACTTATCATTTATGTTGGCTATCATGGTAGTCATGAACCTCCATCTACCTCTCTAATTTTATGTAACAAAATCCTTCAATCTACTGATTAGCTTTGTGTTTCCAACAAAATTGTCATCAATCGTTACATTTGTAAGATCCTCCATTACATTTCATTGATTGTTGGAAATTTGTCTCGAGTAACAAGGAACTCCACAAATTCCCTTACAAATTTGAATCATTTTCATTTTGGCATGTAACCACAAATGAGTTGTGGCTATCTTTTGGACAATAGGGTGATTTTTATCAGTCTTTCTTTCCAAAATATTGTGGTTGTTATTAGTATTGTTTTCAGTATCAATGAAAATAGTGTCATTTTAGAGATCGACATCCAAAATGCTAATATTGTCTCCATCTGGAGACAAGACCTGTGGGGAAATTGCATCAGTTCAACATCATGTTGTAGCTTGGTACAACCAAAGGAAATAAGTTTATACAACGATCTCATCTTTTCAACACCTGACATCTCTTCTATATCATTGCATTCTTTTACATCTAGTATTCGAAGCTTTGTTAGTTGCCAAAACGCTCTTATGATTTTCAGTCTGGCACATTCAGATGCCCACAATTCCATATTCCACTGTTTCAAGACTGAGCAACTCCTCTACTTCTTTACACCTGCTAATGTCTAGTTGTTGAACGTTTGCAAGACCCAAAATCCATCCTATTTTATTCAATTTGCAACAAGAGGAAAACTCCAGTGTTACTAATATTGATGGAAATCCTCCAACCTCCACCAGATCATTACAAGATCTTATATTGATATGTTGTAGGTTTTGGAAGACACCTTTATGAAAGGATACCTCTGATATTATCGTCTAGTGTAGCTCTAATTATTTGATCACGATAATACATATGTCAATGTTACGGTCAAACACTCTGTGCCCTCTCAGATTTGTTAAAATAGTTTTTCCTCTAACCATTTCCACTCTACAAAATGGTACCTCAAGCAATGGAAGGGTTAAGGCCATGGTCATGGCCCGCTTGCAGAAGTTATAGTGGGAAATGCCCATTTTTTTTTTTCGAGGTCAACAATAAGAATGACTTACTCATGCCATACAATGAGAACTTCTTTGGCATCCTGAAATGGATTCTATGAGCATCGAGCTAGTCATCACCCGAAATAAGAACAAAAATGGGCAATCAGAGGAGATACTTACCATCCTGGCCCGTTCACCCTTCTCATTCGTGGCATCGTCTTTAAATAACCTTTCAGTCTGCATCAAAGCACAAAACAAACTATAAACCCTAACCCTTAATTGTAGAACCTTGTCATTGATGCAAGTCCATCAAGTGCATAATGGGGATAAAAAGGGGTATTGTTAACTTCAGAAAATCGGCATGAAAGCAAGCAAGGGAACGTGGGAACTTACCCCCATGTCTGTGAGTAGGAAGCTTCAACTATAGAATCATTCACCCATTCGCCTCCTTTTCCCCCGAAGGCTTCTATCCGTCAGGAAAATATTTGTTCCAGAGAAAATGAAAGTATCGAGTGTAAGGCGAGGGATGGGAGTGTTATACATGTGACCCCTTTTAGGTTGGATTAAGACTTGGCGGCAATAAATGAAACTAATGAATTTGTTTACTTCCCCTCTTCTTTTTCAGAATTTTGCCACCTCTTTGAATGAATTGTGTTAATTTCTAATTTAATGGAACGAATTGTCTTAATTTCTAATTTAAGACCATAAAAAAGTTTTAATTTTTAAATTAGAATAATTCAAATGAGAATTTCGGATTTTAAGACAAAATATTAGTTTGGCTTAAAAAAATGTTTTAAAGTATATTTATATGCTAGTGATATAATTGTTGTTATTGTTTCATCATTTAGTGTTTTTATCAATAGTTAAGTAATCTTATTAATTAATGAGGATTATTACTATTTATTTTTATTCATAAGGATTAATTTAAGATATTTGTGTCGGTGTAAGTCTAAAATAATCCAATATACAATGGTGTCTTTGAGTAAAAATTAAATTATAGAGGGTAGTGATGAGTTTCCTAATTAAAATTCCTATGATTAGATGGAAAAGTGGCAAAGAATATCCTTCCAATATGAAAGTAACATTCAAATAAGTGCGTTGTAATGACAACATAATCCTTGTAGCATGATAACATATACAAAACAAACACATGAACTCAAAGAGCTATAAAATAAGTATATTATAATTCATTTGATATGTGAATGAAATGTCGGAAAGTAAATCATAGAGACACTATACCATGGGCCACCCTATCAAGTGCATGTAATGGAAGTGCTCTCAAATATGAAATGGATGCGGGCAGATGATGAGAATCTCTTGACACCTATGTAGTAAATCCACCCTCTAGAATGAGGACTTTCACCTCTCCTTTATAGAATAGAATACAGAGATAGAGAATGTAATCGATGAAATATAAGAGGATCAAATTGTGGGTTAAAGGCCTATTTGCTAGATCATTTTGGATGTCACAATTTCTCTCTAGTAATTTTTCTCTCTTTCAAAACTAGGTTTGTTGAAAGCACACATCTCCTCAAAACACTTTGTAGCTAATGTTTTCCCTTTAATTGACAATTGTGTTTAAATTATATTTAGTGAGGCACATGTCTTCTAAAATATGTGTTATTTTAGCACGTAATACTAATAATAGTGCATTAAATGTATGAGCAACAAGTCAACACTACTTCTCCATGATATCTATTTTTTTCTTATTATGAAGTTTCAACCTACTAGAAATAGTTTAGTATGGTGCCCCCTTTGTAATAACTTGTTGTTTTCCTTTAGTAACCATATATATCTATTGATTGTTGTTTGTATGGATGAAATACAAACATTTCCTAGAATGATCCTCCTTGAGCAAACCCTCTCCAAGACTTTTCACCGTTTGCATGGTTGAAACACTAAATATGCCAATAATAATCCCTTTTGACTACATCACCTCTCAATATTTACCTTTCTCAGTGTAATAATTAACATGTGTTGATGAAAATAGGTCTAATTCGACTTCATGAAGAAAATAAACTATGCATATATGGCTAGGTTGAATTGCATCATGTGGAGTTTCCAAGAGGAGTGTTGAGGAGGTAAATCCCCTCTGCGGACAGAGGCAATCCCTACTAGCCCAGATCGGGTCTAGCAACAATCAATCACGCTACAGTACAGGTTCCTAGTTGTAAATAAACTGACTTGCGATGAAGGCTTACCTGAAATCCAACGCTGTCATTTGCAGAAGAGGTGGTGCTCCCGTTCCTTCGCCTTGGCAGATCACAATCCTCACGATCTCCATGATCGGACACCTGCACATGCAAGAAACAACACAAACGCAAGCATAAAATCCAGTGTATACAACTATATGTCAGTCGAAGAGGACATAACTCATGAACATAATCAAGAACAAGAGTGGAACCATAAGCAATAGTCGCTTATCATTAATGAATCAAAAGAAGAATACAACCATAGCTTCGACGCCGAATTCTCCTTTGGCGGGTTGTCAGCAGAACATGCCTCGATAAAGCCTATCAAGGATGGGACAAGCCTCTCTCTCCGGATATGGCAATAGTCTCCTTGCTTGGATTTGGCCTTAGGGAATCAAGAAGGCTCTTGCAGCATAAGGATATGAAAGCTCTTGGGAATTCTCTAAACTAGCTTGCAAATGGAAATGGACAAGCTTTTATAGAAGGAGGAAGGGAATTTGGGATCCCTATAATTATGGGATTGGCCCTATCATCAAGGAAGCTTCCATGAGAGGTGGCAAACCACTTCCTCTCTATGGAAATCCGTAGCCAAACCTCCCAACTCAAGATAGAAATCAGTCCAGGAATTTGTTAGGACGAAACTTTCGCAATTTATTTTTAAAAAACACCTCTTAATATGGTTGGCGCGAGTGCGGCTCTATGATAGAGCGCCAATTGGTGCGCCCTCTTTGGAGGATTTACCCTCTTGGCGCGAGGGCTGAACTATGAAACCGCGCCAATGGAAAAAGAGCTATTTTTAGGGTTTTTGGCAAGGAGGTGTCTTCAGGGCAATTAAAGCTCATCTTCAGAGGGATGCAATGAAATTATTTTCAAGTCTTGTCTCTGCTCACAGGTCATGGAATGAGTCCTCCAATGTGCGGGACGGGGATTGGCAGGGACGGTGACAAATTGCTGTGTAACAAGGAGGCTCACATGCAAGGTGTGGGAATAAAGGTTTATTTTCTCTAAAATAGTATGATGCCTAGAGAGGCTAAAATAAAAAAGGATAAGGTGTATAAAAATACCAAAAGGCCCTCAAGCAAGGCATCGCTTCCTAGGCTAGATTAGAGCTCTGGCCATCCTCCAATTTTGAACAAAATACGATGGTGGAATTTCAAAAAAATTGATGCCCTAACTATCACACCAAGAGGGAACCCTTGATGCTCCTTTAACTTGAGGATTTCTTGAAGGTTTTCAATTTGTAGTTCATCATTAAAAACCTATTATCTTAACTATAAATTATCATTGGATGAGCTTTTACCACGTTATATCTCCCAAACCTTAGTCTTATAGAATTTCTCTCAAAAAAAATTTCATGTAAAGTCACCCTAGATTCTCCCAAAGCTCACACTTTTTCTAATTTTCTATGTTTTACAACTTCAACTCCACTAAACTCATATTTTTCTTGCAAATTATGCTTTGACATAAAAACAATAATTGTAGAGAATTGTCTTACCTCCATACCCATATTCTATTTTTAAAAAAAAAATTGACATATAGAGGGGTAATTTTCTTGTTTACTAACTGCATATACTTGAAATTTTTAGGCAAACATAAATAGTCACTTTATGAGCCATAACTTTTTTTAGGGAAGGTTATTCATTTTTTGGAAAAAAACCATAGCATCATAATCTGCATATATTTCACTAGTGCACAGACTATTTTTTTGTAATTTTCAGATTAAATCACTATTTTTTATTATGTTTTGAAATGGACGAAGACAAAAAAGCAGTGATGTTTCAGTACATTTTATGATCCCTAGATTTTCTTTTCAATGTGATCATCAATAAGAAAAATGAGAGTACCCTTTTGAAGTAGACAGGGAGAGGAAATGCAATATGATTTTTCTGAATTTTTTGGTTTCGTCATTTGAAAGTTATTGAATTTTAATTCAGTGCAATTTTTCAAACAGTGAAATTCCACAGTGACACAGTTTAGTAAAAAATTAATAAAAAAATGAATTTTTTAATGAAACTCCACAAATCTCATATCATCAGAAACTAGATTCAGAGATGAATCTAATGGTACTTGGTCTGACATATAACATTTTGTTTTTGTAGGTGTTCCATCCCTCCAAAGTTGCAAGTTCCTGAAAACTATAGAATTTTCTGGGTTTTTCGTTGACCAGAAACTCTCGGGCGAGATAATGTCTCGGACGAGAAATTTATAAAACTCTCGACTGAGAGTTTAACCCACCTAAATTTACATTTAACCGCGTGGCCAAAATCTCGGCGGGAAGTTTAAAAAACTCTCGGACAAGAGTTTGCGCCCGAGAGTTTACCCCATGAAACTCTCGGTCGAGAGTTTATAAAACTCTAGGATGAGAGTTTAGAAAACTCTGGGCCGAGAGTTTAGAAAGCTCTAGGACGAGAGTTTAGAAAACTCTAGGCCGAGAGTTTAGAAAACTCTCGGCCGAGAGTTTTATAAACTCTCAGCCGAGAGTTTTATTAAATGTTTTAATCAAAAGTTTTAGGGGTTTATATTTTTAGGGTTTTATATGTTTAGGGTTTAGGGGTTTATATGTTAGGGGTTTTATATGTTTAGGCTTTAGGGGTTTATATGTTTAGGGTTTAAGGGGTCAAATGGGTTAGGGGTTTTCGGGTTTAGGGGCTTAAATGGGTTAGGGGTTAACGGGTTAGGGGTAGGGGTTAAGGGTTTAGAGGTTTAGGGTTTAGGGGGTTAAATGGGTTAGGGGTTAGGAATTAGGGTTTAAGGGGTCAAGGGTTTAAGGGGTTAGAGGTTTAGGTGTTTAAGGGGTTAAATGGGTTATGGGTTGGGAATTAGGGTTTAAGGGGTTATAGGTTTAGGGTTTAGGGGGTTAAATGGGTTAGGTTTGGTTTAGAGGTTTATCGGGTTAGGGGATTTAGCAGTTAAGGATTTTAGGGGTTAATGGGGTTAAATGGGTTAGGTTTTTAGGGGTTTAGGGTGTCTAATTGGTTAGGGGTTGGGAATTAGGGTTTTAGGGGTTAGGGGTTAAGGGTTTAGAGATTTAGGGTTTAGGGGGTTAAATGGGTTACATGTTTAGAGGTTTAGGGGGTTAGGGGATTTAGCAGTGAAGGATTTTAAGGGTTAGGGGTTAGGGTTTTGGGGGTTAAATGGAATCCACACTTAAATGGGTTAGGTTTTTAGGGGTTTACGGCGTTGAATTGGTTAAGGGTTGGGAATTAGGGTTTAAGGGTTTACGGGTTAGGAATTAGGGTTTAAGGGTTTAGGGGTTAGGAATTAGGGTTTAAGGGGTCAAGGGTTAGGGGTTGGGAATTAGGGTTTAAGGGGTTAGGGT